>PVLA01005925.1:0-135136 GCA_004027455.1 Hydrochoerus hydrochaeris
GCCTTCTGCTTGGAGTTGAGGTCAATTAACACCTATTGTTTGGGATTGTCCCTGCCTGGCCCTGGGCCTGGGGCGTTTCCTGCTTGGGGCTGGGGGTTGCTGCCAGGGTTGGCAAATATATATTCCAGCTTCTAAAAAATAAAGGCGGATTCAGATTCACTCACAGACTGGTGTGCAGTGTTTTCTGTCTCTCAATTGCCGACTCCCTGACCACCTTTGGGAAACCCTAGCCCTGCCGCAGCTGGACTCCGGCATCTGTGTATGTTTATGAAAATATATATTTATGAAACCACCTACATATATATACATATAAATAAAGTTAAGGCAGAAGCAGTTCTTCAGAACCTCCTCTCAATGATGGGACAGGCAGACAGAAAGTAAGCAGGAAAACAGAGGACTTGAGCAACACAACAGACAAGCTCAACTAAACAGACATATGGCACACAGGAGCAGCACCACCACAGCACACACCCTTCACAATCAGTATTCTTCAGGGTACATTATATTTACATTACAAATTAAGTCTCACAAGAGTTTTTTAAAAGACACATATACAAAGTATCTTCTCCAAAAAGAATTTGAAATTAGAAATCTATAACAGTAGGAATCTGAAAAATCCACAAGTTTGTGGATATTAGACAATACTCTTAATAGGGCAATTAAGAAATAATGAGGAAAAATTGAAGATGAATAAAAATGAAAATGAAGCTGGGTGTGGAGGTGCACAGCTGTAATCTCAGCCTTCAGGAGGCTGAGGCAGAAGGACCTCAGCAAGTAGTGAGACCCTGTCTCAAAAACCGAAACAAACAAACAAACAAACAAAAAAACCCAATAAAACAAAGAATGAAAATGAAAATATAACATACCAAAACTTAGGGGATGCAGTAAAAGTAGTGTTAAAATATGAAATGCCTATCTAGAAACGCTTTCATTAAAAAAAGATTTCATATCAACAACATCATCTTACCACTTAAGGAGCTTTTAGAGAGTGCCATTTAAAGCCCAAAGCTAGAAAAAAGGAAATAATAAAGACCAGGGCCAAGATAAACAAAACAGAGAATACAAAAGCAATTAAGAAAATCAAAATCAAAAAAAATGAGTTCTTTGACAAGATCAATGAAACTGGCAAACTGTTACTTTAGATGAACTAAGGGGAAAAAAACAGAAAATTCCAATAAATAAAATCAAAATTGAAACTGGGGATATAACTACCTTCAGAAACCAAGAGAACAGTAAAGACAGTACACTGAAAACTTGTTACATTAACAGACTGGAAAACTTAGGTGCAATAGACAAGTTTCTCAAAACACAAAGCTTGCCAGGATTAAACCACAAACAGAAAATCTTAATAGACCCACAGATGCCTGTAATCCCAGCACTCAGGAGGCTGAGGTAGGAGGATCCTTGTGAGTTTCAAGAACAGCCTGGGCTACAAAGTGAACTCAAGGCCAGCCTGAACTGAATAGCGAGACCCTGTCTCAAAAAGAGAGAAAAAAAGAAAGCTAAAATCAAACCTTCTAGAACCTTCCTAGACTGCAGAGGGGGCAACACTTCTCAACTCCTGCTGTAGGGCCAGCATGCATGAACAGCTGACACTGCCCAATGATGGGCTATAGAACACCTGCATTTCACTAGCTGGGATCAGAGATGACTCTGCAAGTGCCAGTCCTCTGTCTCCTTTCCCTGCTGGGTCCACTCCAGTCCATGGAGCTGAGGCCACCCTTCCCTTACCTGTTCTGTGGCCCCCACACCCAGTTTGAACCTGGTGCTCTCCTACTCCTGTGCCTCAGGTGGTCCCTCACCCCACCTCAGTCTACTTCCCCCATGAGGGCCCAAGCCTCTACATTATGTGTGTGTGGCCACCTCTCTGTGCTGCTTCATTCATAGGTACCTTTTCACAGTGGCTCTGGCTCTATGGTCCACTTCCATACTCTATCCTGACACAGAACCACATGCTCTCCACTGCTCTGAACTTTCATCTTTTCCATCCATACTCAGACAGAAGCAGGTGAGCAGGCAGGAAGTCTTTACTCTAGGATAGCCTAAGGAGTACACTGCACAAAAGTGCTGGATTTGCCTCTATAATACCTACAAAGCTCCCCACCTCTAGATGGAAAACAAGTGCAAACCATGAGAAGGCACCACTGAGAGAGTTCCAGTGGCCCCAGCCTGCTGTTTGCACTCACCTGAGAAGATGTTCTTGAGGTTCTCCACAGCTGCGGCCAGCTGGCTATGCTGCACCACCGCATCCTTCACATCCTTGAGGCTCTCAATGGTGTTGATGCTCTGCCTCCAGTCCTTGCTGACATCAGCCAGTGACTGCTGGATGTCTTTGACATCATTAAGTGCATTGTGGAGCTGGCTTAGGCCTGTACGCACCCCATCTAGCTGTGACTGGATTGCAGCCTAAGGGGAGACACCAGCATGTTTGTCAATGGCAGAAAAAAGAATAAACTTAAGATGGATTTACTTGATTCCTATGATAACTTTTTAAAGCCTCAAAGTGTCCCATGGACACATGGCCCCACGGCTCCATTGAATGCAGGGTCAGGTGCCTGACCAGTTCCACATCCATAGATTCTGTGCCTTGGCATGGCTACTGCCTATTCTGAACCAGCTCTGCATTTTGTTTCCTCACTGTATGGGGCTGTGACAGTGCCAACCAACCCATAGATCTGATTTTACATGAGGCCAAAATCCAGAATAAAAGATCCTGATGGGATTCCATCTAATTTCCTTTGGGACATTGGAGCTATTTTATTTTTGCAAACTGTACTGAAAAGCACAGACCCACAGAAATGACTACCAAACAGCCAACCTAACTGAAGAAGAGACCAATGCCTACTAGAAGAGGTAAGCCCGGAACAGCTGGCTGCTTCAGGCAGAAGTAACAGATGGACCAGCAGTGCTAGACCAAGAAAAACATATACTGGTGTAAAAACAAAACAAAACAAGTGTGGGGTTTTATCACAGATGACTTCTACATGGTAGGATAGAGTTAAGAGAAAACTACCAGTGCAGTCATCACCATACTGTGAGAGAATCAAGTGCCATTTTTAAAAAGGGTTGATAGCATGGGATTGAGTCACAAAACACCTATATTACAACTTTACTCCAGGACTGAGTTGTTATCCTGTCACAGTGCATGGGTAAGAGACAGCCATGAGAAACAGACTAAAGATCGGCATTTCCTGAGCTCTGCACTATGTTGGAACCTGGGGCGCTGGAAGAACAGGTGATCAGCTCGCCGCCCTAGTAAGCGGCTGTGGGCCTCACAAGCCCCCACTGCTCCAGGGCGAGAATTATTGGCGTTTCCTGAGCTCTGCACCATGTTGCAACTTGGGGTGCAGGGAGAACAGGCAGCCAGCTCACCGCCCTGGTAAGCAGCTGTAGGCCTGAAATCAAACATCGACATACCCCGTTAGCAAGTGGGAGCCGGAGTTCTGAGCATCTCTTGGGAGGATGAAATGTATGCAGTGTGGCAAGTAAGGGGGATTTCCTTCTACCATCTCTTTGAAGGCAAAGATTTTTTATCACTGTTTTGCTCAGTTCTGATTAATGGTACTGCTCTATTCAATATTCTATTTTTAAAAGTTCAGTATTTCCTTCCAATTTGCTCTACCTGATTGAAAGAACAGCTAATGTGAACAGAATGGGATGTACTATTGTGCCTATTGCTGTTGTCCTGGTGACCTGCTGTGAAGTTCTGTGCCAATTTCACTGCACTGTCTTGGGGGCTCTGATCTGTCTTGTTCTGCTTTATTTTGCTACCTTAAAAAAAAAAATAGATAACAAAGTAACAAAATACCTCCAAAAAACTCCCAACTCCACCAAAGCTGATCCATGGGGAATGGATGAGGAGAAACAAAGCAACTGAATAATATAAGGTGGTTAAAAAGTAAATAACAACAAAACAGATCAGTAAGGTACTGAGCAATCTGAAATAGGATATAACTAAACAGATAATGGACTTAAAAAGCAAAAGAAGGAAAAGAAAGTGCTCTAAAGGATATAACTGCAGTTATGTTTAAGTGTGTAGGATTGATAACCATGTTGCTAAGTTTTTATTGGATCACTGAACAGAACTATTTGCAACCTCAGTTTGAATGTCCACTTTGTATGCTTTAATTCTGTAACTTGAACAACTATGTCTAAGAAGACAATATGTAATTTATCAACTAGTGATTTCTTACTGTTTATTTTTTTCTCTGAATTTCTGTATTGTTTCTACCCTTTTTCTGTTTTGCTTTTTTCTCTTTAAATAAAATTAAAAAAAAAAGAAAGAAAGAAAGAAAGAAAGAAAGAAACTAAAAGACTGATGGCTAGACGTAGATCTCCAGAGATCCTCTGAGAAGTTCAAGCTCAGTCCAGAAAAGGACACTGGGCCTCCCCATTCTAAGGACTGGTTCAGCACGTCTGGTTTTCAGAGGTCACTGGATCTGAAGGTGATGGGGTTGAGTCCTGCAGTCTATTGGACCCCTTCTCACTGTCTACATACAAAGGAGAACAGGTGGTCTGACTGTTTTCCTGTGCACCAACATAAGCAGGGGCACGGGTTAGGTTAGACAGTTGCCACAGACTGGGTTTACAACAGGGAACCTTTCAAAAAGAAAGATTACCACACAAACCCACAAGATATAAGGTGGGGGGCAGACAGGAATGTGATTTGCTGGATTCCAAAGACTACAGATTATGGAAGAAAAACACCCATTTGGAAATACACAGGAATTTTCTTTCCTCTTCTTTTGGTTTTCCGTTTTGTGATTTTTGGTGGTGTTTGGAGTTTTATTTTCCATTTTCTCTCCCTCCCCCCTTTTTATTATTTTATTTATTTGATTAGGTCCTTTTATCCCTTTCTCTTTTCTCACTTTCTTTCAACTTTTCCCCTTATTTTTCTTTTTTCCTTCTACTTTACTACTTTTTATTATTTTCCCTTTTCCTTGGTTTTTTTTTTGCTTTTATCTAATTCTATTAATTTCTTGTTACTCCTAAATAGGATCCTCTGTTTCAATTTTATAACCTTCATCCCATTGTTTCATTCCATTGCTTAATTTTCAAATTCTACTTTTTTCATGCTATTCCCCATAACGTCTATCCTTGCATGTATAATCATTAAGTTTTATGGATCTGTAGACAGTTAACTGTATCTCACTACGGTTGATCACTGTTCTATTGTTAAAGGGGATAAATCTGTTCTATTGAATAGATATTTACTATATATCAATATCTCAGAGTTTATACTCTAATAAATCTCTCTTCTAAGGTTAAGGGTGGCAATTATTACTTATTAAAGTTTGTCAAAATCTAGTTTATATTTGCTGATTTTACTCCTTTTGCCAAGGTCACATGGTTGTTGCTATCAATTGGTTTTCTCTGTATGCCAATATCTGGATGGTTCAGGAATATAAATAATACTGCAGCCCATTCACACCCATACTCAAGGAATTGGGTACTGGACCAAATAGGCTAGAGGTGACTGGATCATGAGACAGAGGTGACTGGATCATGAGACAGAGGCAAAAATATACCTAGAAGACACCTATACCTAGAGGACACCTCTGAAAAGTACAGATTAACTAAAGAGGTCTCCATATGGGCAAAAAAGTTATCCACTATAATCAATCTGTAAGACTGCACAGAAAACAAACAAAAAATACAAACCAGAAAAAGCACCTAGCCAAGAACGGGTACACACATGTAATCCCAGCACTCCAGAGGCTGACGCAGAAGGATCAAAGCAAGTCTGAAGCCAGCCTGAGCTACATAGGGAATTCAAGGCCAGCCTGAACTACACAGTGAGTTCCTGTCTCAAAAAAACAAAGCAAACCAAAACTCCCAACTTCCCCAAAGCCGATCCAGGGAGCACCAAAGGGGAAAAAAGCCACACAACTGAAATATGTAAAATAGTAACACTGGAAGTAACAAAGTAGTTCAATAAGGTGTTTGGTATATTCAAAGCAGATATAATTAAAAGATAATGATCCTTAAAAAATGATCAGCAAGGGCTGGGGATTTAGCTCAGTGGCTTAAGCGCCTGCCTGGCAAGTGCAATGTCGTGAGTTCGATCCCCGGTACAAAAAAAAAAAAAAAGATCAACAAGTCTAGAGAAGACACTAACAACAATAACAAAAAAACCTAGAGGACTCAAAGAAAGAGATGCAAACCATGATGAATGCCCAGCATAGAAAGAACTGGAGTTTATAAAAAAAAGTTCCACACAGAAATTCAGATTAAAATTTTTATTGAAAGTATGGGGAGGGCTGGGAATTTAGCTCAGTGATTTAAGTGCCTGCCAGGCAAGCACAAGGTCATGAGTTTGATCCCCAGTATCAAAAAAAAAAAAAAAAAAAGAAAGTATGGGGAGAAGTGACCAATGTGAGGACAGACTGCCAGATCCATAAAATAGGGCTGTGGTTAGTGATCGATTAATGAGACACACCTTAAAAACAAGAGAGCATGAAAAATGGATCCAACAGCTGCTATATAATACAAAGAAGACTGAGGCTAATTGGTTCATGAAAAATCAGAAGACAGCACAAAGGGCATAAAAAAAAAAACCTGTTTACAGAATAATAGCAGTAGGGGAATGGGAAAAAAAGTCATCATGTACAGGTACAAGTTCTCTATGATGAATGTGATCATTATGTATATCTAAAATACACCATTAAAATCTGATTGAAGAGAAGATTTTCCAAACAGAAAAAGAATATATAGATAAGTGAGGTATACAGAGCCCAAATAGCCATAATCAGAAAAGAATCACCCCAAGACATCACAGTCAAAGTACCAGAAACCTAACACAAGAATGGAATCTTAGAAGCTGTTAGAGAAACACAAGTTACTTACAAAGGTAAATCTGTCAGAATTACGGTAGACTTCTCAAATCTTGAAGTAAAGGAGAGCTTGGAGTGGTGTTTTAAGCCCTAAAAGAAGACAACTTCTAACTCAGACATCAGAAAAAATTATCTTTCAGAACTGATGGAAAACTAAGGTATTTCCATGATAAAGAGCACCTAAAGAAATTTATGACCACCAAGCAGTACTTCAAAACATTCTCAAGGATGTCACAGAGACAATGAACCTAACAAAACCAAAAACCTAGTAGAATGAATGCACTAGGCAGAGCGAACAAGCAGAAGCGAAAGGAAAAGGAATTAGCAGCAGGAAAAGAATACAATGACAAGAATAAATCAGTACCTATTATTTTAGTCATCAATGTGAATGGTCTCAATTTGCCAATCAAAAGGCATATTAGAAGAATGGATCAAGAACTATGATCCAACAACTACTATTTACATGAAACACATTTAATTCAGAAAGAAATTCATAGACTGAAAAAGTAAAAGGATAGAAAACAATATTCCATGCAATGGGAACCTGAAAACAAGTAGGTGTATCATCTTATTTTCAGAAAAACTGGACTTTAAGCCAAAACTGATCAGAAGAAGCAAAGAAAGTCACTACAAATTAGAACCATTTGACAGGAAGAGGCAACAATTACAAACATATAAGCATCAAAAAATAGTGCACCCAACTTCATAAAACAAACACTACTGAAAATAACAAGATCAGATTTCAAAACAATTACAATAGACTCCAATACCCCAATTGCAAATAAACAAAATAATCAACAACAATAAAAAAAAATCATAGAACCAAAACTTCAAACAAAGGGACCTAATAGATACATATAAGCATATTCTACCCAACAACAGAGTATATATTCTTCTTGGCAACACGTGGAGCTTTCTCAAAACAGACCACATTTTAACAAATAAAGCATATTTAAGTAAATGCAAAACAAATCAAATTTTACCATGCATATAATCAGATCATGGTGCAATGAAACTAAATATCAATGATAAAAGAAACCAAAGAAATTATGCAAACACGTGGAAATTAATCAACACACCCTTAAATAATCAATAAAGAAATAATACAATCCCTATAATTAAACAATCCCAGAACAATGTATCAGAACTTATGGGACATGAAAGCAGGCTTAAGAGGGAAGTTTATAGCTATGAATGCCTACATCAGAAAAACAGAGTGAGTCCCAAAATAAATAACAAGGTCTTACAGAAACAAAAATGCTCTAAATCTAGAGCTATTGGAAAGAAATTATAAAGATCAGAGCAGAAATTAATTTTACAAAAATACAAAGAATCAATGAATCAAAAAACATTTTTTTGTCAGAACAATCTCTTAGTCTTAACAAAGACTAAACATACAGATCAATTCAATTAGAAATAAAAAAAGGTGAAATCACAACAGACACTCCTAAAAGTCAGAATATTATTACCAACTACTTCACAAACCTGTACATCAATAAAGTGGAGAACTCAGAAGAAATGGAGGGTTTCCTAGATACATGTGAATTACCAAAGCTGAACCAAAAAGACTTAAAAATCTGGAATAGTCCACTAACAGGAAATGAAATTGCAGTAAAAAAAACAAAAACAAAGCAACACAGCTTACCAAGAAAAGTCCAGGGCCTGAGAATTCACTCCCAAATTCCACATGTAACAAAAATTACATCACTCTGATAAAAAGGAAATTGAAGAGAACATTACAAAATGGAAAGATATCTCATGTTCCTGGATAAGCAAAACCAATATAGTAAAAATAGTTACACTACAAAACTGATACATAGAATTAATACAGTCTCCATCTCAAAACCAATAGCATTCCTCACAAAGCTAGAGAAAAATCACCCAAAACTTCATATGGAACCAGAGATCTAGAACAATAAAAGCAATTATGGGTAATAATAGCAAAGCAGAGGCATCACAATCCCAGATGAAAGTTATATTACAGAGCTACAGTGATAAAAACAGAAATGAGGATCAATAACAGAACAGAGAAAGCAGAAACAACCTCAGATACACTCAACCATTTAATCTTCAATAAAGGGGCCAAAAGCAAACCTTTAAAGAAAGTCGGCAACTTTAACAAAATGGTGCTGGGAAAACTGGATAACCACAAGCGGAAGATTAAGTCTAGACCTGTATATTTTACTATGTACTAAACTAAAACCAAAATGGATTAAAGATCTAAATGTTCACGATTAAAGCCCTAAAGAAAATAGCTAAAGAAGGACCAAACCTCAATTTGATAAAAGCCATTTATGACACACCTACTGCCAACATCACATTACATGGGTAAAATACAAAGACACAAAAAGATAAAATACAAAGACACAGTCATAGGCAAAAACTTCCTGAACAAATCCTCAATGGCACAAGAAATAATACCAAAAATCAACAAATGGGATCGTTTCAAATTAAAAACTTCTGTACCTCAAAGGAAACAACTAACAGTGAAGAGACAACCTACAGAATGGGTAAAAAATTGTTTCAGCTATTTCTCAGAGGACTGACACCTATTTATATAAAGAACTCAAAACAAATTAGACTTCCTAAAAGACCCAACCAAAAAATGGGCAGCTGAAATGAACAGACACTTCTCAGAAGTACTGATGGCCAATAAATATATGAAAAAAATGTTAAACATTCCTGGCCATTAGAGAAATGCAAATTAAAACAACACTGATACCACTTTAATCCAAAAATAAATAAAGGCCATCATTAAGAAATCAAATAACAACATATACTGGAGAGGCTGGAAGGTAAAGGAATTCTTTCAAATTACTGGTGAGAATATAAACTAGTACAGCCACTATGGAGATCATTATGGAAATTTCTCAAAACACTAAAACTAGAAATTCCATTTGACTAAGATATTGACCTTCTAGGAATGTTCCTGAAAGAGTTAAAGACATTTCACATGCCTACCCATGTTTATAGCAGCACAACTTCTAGTAACTAAATCTTGGGAACAACCTATCAACAGATGAATGAATAAAAAAAATGTAGTATTTGTATACAATGGAGTACTACTCTGCCATAAAAGATAAGCTTGAGTCATCTGTAGGTAAATTAACGCACCTTGAGACCATAATGTTAACTGAAATAAATCAGACACACAAGTTTAAATATTACATGGATTCTCTTATATGAGATTCTCAAAGTATAAATAAAGAGCAAAATAAAAAGACAATAAGTAGTAGGGAGATCTTTTTCAAATGGAAAGGGAACAAGAGATGAATGGTGAAAAGAGCAAAGGAAATGAAAAGCAATTTAAAAATGTGAATTAAAAATAGAAATAAAACCTTTGTAAATGGGAAGAGGAACAAGCATTGGAGGGAGTAGGAAGGGATAAAAACAAAAAAAAATTGAGATATATTATGCACATGTACAAACTCCCTGTGATAAATGTACTACAAACATGTATTAATAAAAATTTTTTTAAAAGCTTCAATGCAAAAACTTTGTTACATTCCCTGTCCAGCCTCATGGCCTGGTTATATTAGATCCTACTGTGGGCATGCAGGGAGTGTGTGGCCACCCTAAATGGTGTCTTTAGAAGAGCACCATCCAGTCTCCTCTGGCATCTCTCAGTTTCTCCACAGATCCTATCTAGGTAGAGAAAATGGTCAGGACTTCATCAGCTTTGGAGTAGAGGCTCCTTCCATTTAGCAGATCAGACTCAGCTGGAGGATACTGGCAGCTGCACTGACTAGTATATTTGAGATTCAGATCCACTCCTTGGGCCAACTGAAATATCCACCACATGCAGGGGAATGGAAAAATAGCAGAAGGTAAACAGGAAGCAAGGGCAGAACAAGTAGAATGATCTACACCAGGAATAACTTATCTAGGAGTCTATATTGTGTACAGAAATATCTAACTATGATCATAATGACTACTTGAAGTTTCTAACTCACTACTACCACTAACAACTTCTAATTAATCTCACAAGTTCTACAACAGATAAAAGTTCAGGCTAAACAGGCAGTTAGGGCCAAACAATTGTTTAAACTAGCATGAAAGTGATGTCTCAGATTAGTGCAGTCTTTAGGTGCCTTGTTAATCCATGTGAACAATCCCACGGCTATGGCACTTACGTGGTTTTCAGCAGGAAGAATGCACAACCCATCAATCTGAGAATAACTTTTAGTCAAAGGCAGTCTACACCCCCTAAAAATATTCTGCTGCATGTAGCAGGTTGTGGTTTTAATGTCTTTTAATTATACCAAAGGTGTCTAATTTAACCACTTAACAGTTTCCCTGAAGTGTCACTGTAGTGTATTTGTTTACATATTGACTATCCCTTGTGTTGCTTAGGCAGGTGTCATTTCAACCAGTTGATTCTTGTATTGAATAAATTTGATAAAATTCTCATTTTTAAATTTGCTATATTAGCTTATAAAAGCTAATGAAAAAATGTATCCCATATTTAAATAATTAAACCGGTAGACTTCACTTCTTGATATCAATTAAGTCAAAAGCCCTCCAAATCATACAGTACTTTGAAAAAGAATCATTTTCTTCCCTGTCTTGCTCTCACACACACATTCTGTGCATGTGTGTGTGTTTGTGTGTGTGTGTGCATGCTCAGGGCATACTAGGGCTCAAACCCAAGGCTTCATGCAGCTAAGAGTACTCAAATGCTGAACTACATCTTTAGCCTCTTTTCTTGTTTTGTTTTGTTTTGAATTTTTGAGATGGAGGGGGGTCTTACGCATGTTGCCCGGCCAGCCTTGAACTGCTAAGCTCAAGCAATCCTCCTGCTTTAGCCTCCAGGCTGCTGGGGCCACAGAATAGTATCACAACACAGCTCTTAATAAACATGACTCACCTCGCTCTCCTCCACCAATGTCAGCCCACTACCATAGGTATTGAAATGACTGAAACAGAACTCTCTTCAGTGGCACTTTGCAAAAGAGCTTTAAATAAGCAGGTATTGTTTTAAAAAGTTAAACTGACTCTTGTAGAGTACTGAAAAAGTGCCTGTGATGTTTTCAATATTGTCAGCCTTCTTTTTAAGTCTACGCTTTATAGTGTATTGCTGGAAGGAATTGCCGAGTAAGGTAAAGTGTAGC
Source organism: Hydrochoerus hydrochaeris (assembly GCA_004027455.1). Classification (NCBI taxonomy): domain Eukaryota; kingdom Metazoa; phylum Chordata; class Mammalia; order Rodentia; family Hydrochaeridae; genus Hydrochoerus; species Hydrochoerus hydrochaeris. The sequence continues at coordinate 11,945 of PVLA01005925.1, forward strand.
TCTATCTCCTCCCACTCCCTCACAAAATCTAATTTTGCAAAATCACCACATAACATCGGGTAGGAACCAGAAACTCAGCACATGACATCTGAGGCCTCCTACCTTCAGTCTGGCCTCCACAGAGGCCTTCTTCCGAGCTTCCCTTCGGCGATACTGCTCCACCTTGTCCAGCTGATCTGGACGCTGCAGCATTCCTGCAACTCTCTGGACTGCTGTTGCCACAGCCTCCCGGTCTGTTTCCTTCATGGCCAATGAGCAGGTGGGATCTGCCCACGTGTCATACCCCAGGCAGCCTGTATGTATAGGAGGAGGAACAATGGGTGGGCGGAAAACTCTTAGTTGTGGAGCTATTTGCTGAACACCTAGCAAATGAGGAGATACAACCAACATTTGTTGCCTTTCATTAGAGCTATTTAACTTCTGCTTCATAGATGTGAAAAAGACCTACCTTCTAGAATTGTGCACTCCCCATTCCTAAGTTTCAGAAAAACAATGAAATCCACGGTGGGTTTCCAGTAAATAATTCTTCCCTATTATTGCATCTCTTTTCACTTCTCTTTCAAATGGAACAATATTGTAATCACTATATCTTTCTTCTATTTTTTTTTCAGATTATGAAACCAGGTACAACAACGCAGAATATCTGGGCAGGCCAGAAAAACGTAAAGATGACAGAGGCAAACACAGCCGCCTAATTTCTTTGCTTTACATTTCCTTCTAAGTAGAGCTTCCACGGTGTGTATGACTTTGTGTTCGTTTTCTTATTCTTCGACATGTCATCCTCAATATTTCCACTGACCTTAAAATCGCTGTGATTGTGAATCACAGGCCTGGATGTTAAACGTTAGAAATGTATAGATAGCTAACTACTCTGGTGGACATACAGTAAGGTCGTCTGACCATCTCAATGTTAGACTAAAGTCTGCCACCTCTTCCACTACCTTCTGTGGGGCGGAGACAGCCTGGGTAGTGGCATCCAGCAGCTGACAAAGCACATCAAACAAAGAATCCGCCAGAAACGACAAAACATAAAATCTGAAGGCATAATGCCTAAACAGCATGGACTCCAACCGCAGTCTTTAGACTGTCAAATATCGGGGCTCTGAGGCCAGGAGCGGAGGCCGGAGCCACCATACCAGGGTACGCCACACAAGGAGAGGTCCTCAGGGAGGAGGTCACCCCACAGGGAAGGAAACTCCACCTCGAGGTCACGTAACAGGAAAGGGGACCCCCACAACGGGAACCCAGAACACGGATGGGGACCCTACCGCAGCAAAACCCGCACAGGGAAGAGGATCTCACCGCGGGGTCACCCCACGGGCAAGGGGATCCCTCAGCGGGGCCGCCTAGGGGGAAAGGGAACGCCACCGTGGGGGCGCCACACCGGGAATGTCACTTCCCAAAGAGGACACCGCATCGAGGTCCCGCTCCGCCCTCACCTCGAGGGCCCCCGGGAAAGGGAAAGAAGGGGTTGGCGAGTTCCCCGGGAGACTAACGGTAGTCAACGAGGACTCGCCTCACCGTCTGCGTCTCCGCCGCCACACAGGTCCCGACCGGAAGTGGGCGATGATCGACACTTCCGTTTCCGGCGTCAGGCCGGAAGGGCGGGGTTCGGGCAGCCCGGAAGCAGCACAGCTGTGAGTCCGGTATGCTCTGCACGGACCCGCGTCCGGCTGTGGACCTGGACTAGGATCGTTGTCCACGGGCCGGAGGACGTGAGGACCCGGTGCCTACGCTGCTCTGGGATCGATCCGGGCTTCCCAGCTCTCTCTCCCGCTTTCTCGGCGGCTTCAATCGCCTGCCTAACCCTCTGCCCCTTTCTTTTGGTCTCTCCAGTACTTCACGTGTTCCACTTCTGTACTATTCTAATACGATGTTCCCCATACTGTAACTGGTGTTCCCCTAGACATGCGGCTGGTGCAGGGCAGACATTCAGTAAGTAAATGAACAACGGTAACAGGTGGTAATCTTTCACATAACTGCAGCTCACAGACACTTGGAATCGAGCGCAGACAGATCAGGACCTCGGGGCCGAGCGGGGCGGTGGGGGCACCCTTCACGGGCAGGAGGGTCCCTGAGTCACGGAGCTGGAACTGGAACTGGGCCTTGCATTTACTCAGCCTCCAAGATTTCGGGATTGTGACCAACTGCCTCCTTGTAGCACCTGGCTGCAGCTCTAAATGCTCCCAGAACAGTGGGGCAGGGCGGGGCGGGGTGGGGGAGGGAGCCATGGATGTTAAGAGGATGAGAAAGAGGTGAAAGCTGAAGTCAGGTGACCTCTCTCCGAATAGGAGGAAATGAGCTGCTCAACCACCCTGGGGGCGGTTATTTATACATTTGAGAGAGTGTGCGGGACACCACTTTTGCCTAGCAACCAATTGCTTAGATTGTCTAGGGGCTGGGTGTTCTCTGGACTGAAGCAGCTTGTCTGTGGCGCATTTTGTTTTAGGACCTGCCTTGCGTCTCCCCCACACGTGACCAAGTCCCAACTTGACTTCCCTACAACTTCTGCTTTCCTTCCATGTGAGTCCTTTCCTCCCTCAGCCCTTCAGCTCCAGCCATCCCTACCTCCGCCATTAAAGCATCCCAACACCTGGACAACACTCACCTGTCCCCTGCTTTGTGTTACAAAATGTATGGGTTTCCTAAGGTTGGTAGTTGTCTGCACTCCTCCTTAATGCTTATGTACACATGGGTGCACACGTTGTACTTGTACAAATTTGGGACAGCACTGATCCGTGGTTGTCCTCCCAAATGTGTTCACACTGTGGTTAGCAGGGACTCAATGGACAATGACGAGTGAATGAATGAAATTCACATTTCACCCTGCAGAAGTCCAGAACCAGGTGTTGGGAGGGTGACTCCAAAGATGTGGCTTGTTATAGTACCCCACAAGCAAGTGGTGAGGACATTCACTGTGTCAATGGAGAAAATCAGAGGTGTTCCCCCACATCTGTCCAGAGAAGGCAGGGAGATGATGGAGCAGGCCAATTTAGATATCCAGTCCCCATAAGTTAAGAGGCTGGCAGCAGCAGGGGTTGGATGTTGAGCAGCTGAGCTGGCCTGACAGCCCTCCCTCTGCCTATCTCTGGAGAATGTTGGGTGCTGACCTGGTTTTACATGGATGATTGTTGACAGTGTTCCCTGAAAGGGGGGATGCCTGAAGATGTATGGCTTCCTCCTCATTGGCTACTGACAGCAGCAGATGAGGCAGGGGGGCTCTAAAGGGGAAAATTTGACCAAAGAAAGTGAAAGGCACTCTGCCCTCTTCCCACAACCTGTCACCCATGTTCTGTGACCTTGTCCCCAGAGTGCCCCATCTCTTCATTGCTCCTATGGGATAATTCTGGTCTGGAGTGTCCTAAAAGGACCAATGAGGGTTCAGGTGATGTTTCCTCCCTCAGTGATCTTTAGCTCCAGCAATTGTGCTTTGATCAATGCCTCTGCCTAGTGGTATGGGAATGCCTTAGACTAAATCCAACATGGCTCTGAGGAGATAAGGTGACTTCATGTGGAAAATCAAGTAGACATTCCAAGTCACACAAGCACATATGAACATGTGATTTATTTTACACCAATTCTGAAAATTTAATACAAACCACAGTATAAGAAATATATCTGAACCTCCTTTTTAAAAAAGAAATATATCTGGAAGCTCTGTTGAAAGCACTGAGAAAATAGCACAAAGAGCTGCTCTGTAGTATCTGCTTTAGACTTCACTAGGCCAGGATGGCCACTGAGAAATTTCTTCTTGTAGTAGCCACTATAACATATAAAATATAATTTGTATTTACCCTCCCTTTTGGCACACTCTACATTATGTTTGATTCTGATATTCAGTTATTTAGGCAAAAGCTATACACCATGGAAGAGCATTTGCCTGGAGTTAATACTGACAGTGACACTGTGGAAGTGACCACAGCTGCAGCATGCCCCATCATCACCTTCCCACATGATTTTTCAGGAGGCACATGATACCTAAACACAGAAATGCAGATCCGGGGGGTCTGCTGCATGGATGTAGCCCTGGCCCTGTGTGTTTAAGGGCTGTGGTATAATGTGGCATCCAAGCCTGCAGAGCTCAGGTCCAGATGCCTAGCTCAGTGTCCACCACACATGGCTTGCAAGTAGTTCATGGCTTGTCCTGGGTTGCCTGCCCCAGCAGGGGACACAGATGAGGTGCATGTGAAAGGCTGGGGCAGGGCAGGTAGAGTGGTCCAGCCAGCAGGGGTTTCTGGCTTTGGGTATCTATAGCTCTCCTTTGATCACATGGCTATCCTTGGCAGATGTGCAAGAAAGTCTGTTAATTCCATCTCTCTGGTCTGTTTTTCCACTTCCAAATCCTCCAGATGTAGTACATGCATGCATTGCCTGTCATGCTATGTGTGTACAATGCCAAGCATGTCACACAGCACAGTACCAGACATGTTACATGCATGCATTGCTGGACATGTTACACAGGTACTGTGCTGTTGATCTTCTGTGCCCTCTATCCTTGTCCACCCTTTCGGTGACACTTCCTGATACTGTCTGAGGATAGGGATGCAGGCCAGCCAGCTGGAGAGGGAGCACACGATGACCCATGAAGTTGGTCATGCCTTCCGGGAGGTGCATCAGGTCTTAGTGCATAGAGGGCTGTCCACAGTCCAGAGTGGTGCAATGGGTTACAGTTGAGAAGAAAGAAGGATGACTCTGAAATCCACCCCTTAGGATTCAATCCATAAATGTCCAGAGAGTAGATGTCATTTGTGTTTTCAAAGAAACTGGGGTCCAAGCAGACCCTGGGCCAGCAGGAAGGGAAGGGAGGTGAGGCAGGTGCCAGCTTCCAGGACTGGGCCACCATCCCAATTCCTGCTTTAAGTGAGGGAAATGTCATGAAGACACAAGTGTGTATCACACTCGTAACAGCACAGCACCTGTGCCACTTTTGAAGGCTGCTGTGGTCTAGGCAGAGGTAGAGAGGCCCTGAATGACCAGCCTTTTGAACCTGTGCCTCATATGCAACCTCAGCTCCCTCTTGGGCCCACTGAAAGTTAGGCTGCTCAGGGGCTGGGCAAAGACATTCTGCCTACCCAACTTGAGTTGTGACAAGGCAGACATGTATCTGCCTAACAAGGCAGATAACAGTAAATGGGCTGAGCCCTGGCGCTCCAAAGCCACAAGTTATGGGGAAAGTAAGTCCATGCTGAAGAGATGAGAAGGAGAAGCAAAAGTCCCAGTCCAGCAGGCTCCTGCCACACCCCAGACCCCTGGGAATGTAGGTGGATGGCTGCTGCAGCAGGACCCAGAGCCTTGTTTCTGGCTCTCTCTGCTCATGGGTCCTGCACTAACCAGGGCAAAACACCCATGGGGAGACCCTAAGCTGTGCCATCAGCTGTGAGCCACCTTGAGGGTGAGTATGGCAACCTTCCTTTCTGAGGCACACATTGAATTTGTTTCCTATCATGTGAGTGGATTGTCTCCCATTACAATTTTTAAGGCATATTAGACACCTAAATCTTCATAGGGCAATGGTTGGGCCCCCACTGGAGAGCGCTGCACTTCACAGTCAGGCAGGGTGGCATGGCCTCTTGCTCTGTCCTCTGCTGCTCTGTGTGCTGTGCCCACTGCTGATGCTGTGAGTCCTACTGCATGATGTGCCAGGGATAGAGATATCCCAGAGCTGTCCTCAGGCCATGGAAAGGTGAGGTTTCTCGAAGGAACAGGGTATTATCCTGTCTACCTCCATACTGAGGTGGCCTCAAACTGACTCAGAGCACTGTGGGGAGGGACAGGAGCTGGGTAAGAGAGTGGATGCAAGTGGTTTCTGGAGGGTGTAGCAGCAGCTCTACAGCAGAAAAGGAGCTTCGGGGGTTCTGGGTGGAGCCCGCAAGGCAGAAGCATTTTTGAAGACCCCAGGCATTGTACCCTGGCCAGTTGCGGCCCATGGGGGTGAGTCTAGGGGCTCACGCTTGACCATGGGTGTTACCTCCAGTGCCCTGCACTCACTGTTGCCCAGGGTGCAGAGGTGGTGGGTAGGCCCCAGCTCTAGGCAGGAGCTTTGTGCAGGGTAAAATGGGCCCAGTTCCCGGCAGGGCCCAGCAGTGACCCTGCTCTGAGGATGTGTTGCCAGCATGCGTAGGCTGAGGGGCTGGTTGTAGACCTGATGCCCGCAGTCTGGCTCTGCTTTCAGGTGCATCCTGGTGGGGAAAGTGACCAAATGTCTCTTGGTGATGTCACTGGCTCCCAGCCACACTTGGCTAGGGGTGCAACCTTCTGCTGTGTCCTCTGACCCAGAGTCATTTTCCATCTTAATTGGTACCTCCAGAGGCAGCACAGGATTGCATGAGGCACCTGACGGCATTGGCCGGCCTGGAGGCTTTGCATCCTCTGTGCAGTAGCCCCCAGGGGTGAAGCACTGCATTCCAGTGTCACAGGTGGGTGAAGGCATCTGGCCCTGATAGATGTCCCGCCAGGCTCTGCTCATCTGACCACAATAGGCACTGGGAACATGGCCTGGAGGATTTCTGAAGGTAGCCAGGCTGCTGGTACTGAATGTGCCCTCAGTGCCCGGGTGGGGTATGAAGGAGCCCAGGGAAGTGGTACACATGGAGAGGGGCTCATTCCTGCCTGGCAGTGGCTTCAGCTTGGTGCTGCCATCCTGTCCACACTTTTCCATCATCCAGTTTGGGAACCTCCCAGGCACTGGCATCTCTGAGTGGCAGTTGTACATGTGTGCCTCCCTCCGTGTCCTCCCTCCTGTGGAGCCACTCAGCATCCTGTCCTGTTGTGTTTCTTCCCTGTTCCTGTAGAGAGAAGATGGACATAGGACAGAGGGACTGAGACATGGTATGGAGCAAGGGTAACACTGGCTAAATCTGCTGGGCAGCTGTGAGCCAGACTGAAGCCTCAATGTCCCTTTCAGCTTCTGGCAGCCTTCCAGGCAGTACAGAACTTCCTCTCAATACACCCCACCCCTCTCACCCCCTTACCCAGAGCCTGGTGGGGATCAGAGGGCAATGACTTGCAGGAAGCAGCCACTTCTCAGCGAGGCCTCAGCCACACTGGTCACAGCAAATGCTGGGAGAATATAGGGACTATCACACTGAAATGCAGACCAACACAACAGTGTGTGCATCGGATTGACTCCTCTGTGATGGGACACAATGACTAGGATGACATACAGCAGCTAGTCTCAGAAGGGATGCCAGCTGGTCAGGACAGGGATGGCACAGCTTGAGGTGGGGCAGGCAAGTGGCCTGTAGGAGGGACAGAGAGATTGTGGATGCTGTCCAAACTGGGACAGCAGTGGAGCACTGGAAGGAATCTGGGCTCCTCTCCTCACAGTGACCTCATGATGACTCCAGCAAGGGGTGGGTAGCATGGCACCACTTACTCTGTGACCCCCTTGGAATCCAGGATGAGATCCATGCCCCTGAGGCAGGGGCACCGAGCTCTGACTGGAACCCGGGCCCAGTGACCGGTGTCTGTTTGTGCCCTGAACACTGAGATGCCATTTTCACCATTGTTCCTTCCTGTTAGGATTTAAGAAGGGAGAAAGGACCTGGGTGACAGGAAAAGGTGATATCCCCTGTGGGACAGACGCTGTGACCCCCACCACCACCATGTGATATTCCCCTGGAATACTCAGGATTTCTGCAAAGTATGGGGAGAGGGGACATGGAAGAGGTCTCCAAGAGACAAAAGCCCATTTTATCCATTTAGAAAAAATGAGATTTGAAACTTTAAACAGCACCTGTTAAGTAGCTGGGTTTTCCAGGATGTTCTGATTCACACAGACTCATGGTTGATTTTGCCCTGTAAAGAACAGAACATAGGCAAATAACTGGTGGGAGAGATTCATGATGCCTGGCCTCTCTGGCTTGTCTACCTGAGAGACGATGGCAGAAACTGTAGCTCACACTTTTCAAGTCTTTATAGCTTGCAAAGTCTTCTTGGTTACAGATTCCTGAAAATTCTTAATCATGTCACTGTGTGGCTAATAAAATGCAAAAGAATTTGCCTCAGAATGTAGATGTGCATATAAGGTGGTTTTTAGAACCCATGTTTTCCTGGACAGCCCAAAAAAGATGGTCAGCTCTTGTGTTCTAGGAAGTCACCATGAAGGATGAACACTTAGGAAGTGTTATGTATTACATAGATTATAATATTGAATCATTCTAATGGCTTCTACTTTAATTTTCAGAATTAGAAGGTGGTTTGCCTGGTGTTGCCCTGCTAGGAGTGCCAGAGTTGGGGTTCAGTTCCCATCCACCCAATTTACCTTTCTATGCATAAGGGTGGTGGGGGGAGTCTCTGCAGGGAGTCCAGAGGCCTCTGCTGGGGAGGTAAAGTAAAATCCCATTTAGGTCATTGTGTGTGTCTGTGGATAGTCACAAAATTGTGGCTAATACGGATCTGGGTTTTTGTTTTGTTTGGACTTTTTCTTTTTTCCTTTTTGGTATCAGGAATAGAATCTAGGTGCTGCACCACTGAGCTATGTCCTCAGCCTTTGAATTGGGTTTAGAAAGAAATTTTAGCAAGTAGGAAAAACATGCAACAGGTTCCTGGAGAAAAGAAGAGCAGCAGCCTGTGACAAAGCCAGCAAGGACCACTGTGAGCAACAAAATGCTTTCTACAATCACTCACTGTGTGTTCCCTCCCCTGACCACTTCATGTTCCCTCCCATAGGAGCTGTTGCCTCTAGCCTGGCCCCGTGTTTCTGTATTCAGCCTGAATGGCCAACCATGGGGTAGATACTACAGATTGGCTTTAAACTCGGTTCAGAGCAGGTGATGTTTTCTATCCTGGGGTAAGGTCGGGGCCCATATTCTCTGCCCTCCCTACTCCTATTCACCCCACCTGATGTGGAGCTGGTGCCTCCCAAGTCCAGGGAAGGCAGGGCAGGCATCTAGTGCAGGAAGAGCAGTCAGGGACCAGTGACCTACACTGTGCCTGCGTGGCACTTCCTACCTGGGACCAGCTGGAGAAGGCTGCTAGGACATCCCTCAGTTTGATTTTAGGGTGGCAAAACCATACAGGCTCACTGCGACTCAGATAAAAATGGCCAAATCAGCTTTAAAAATAGAAAACTCCATGAGTTAAGGTACAGGCCATTAAGGGCACTGAGCAGGACCCACCTGGCAGCTGTGGAGTACCATACTCTGAGTTCCACATGGGTGGGGTCCAACCTGGCAGGCATGAAGCTCTGGCACTGGCCTTGCCATTTATCCTTGTACCTTCTTCCCTTAATGTTGTTTTTCCTTTCATATTTTGTATGTTATGTTTTTAAAAACATGAATTTGATTCTAGAATGTCTCACGGTCTGCTTTTCTCAGTATTCTGACCCATCTAGCATGATCAGCTCCATCTACCATGCACACCAAAAGGCGTGAGGGCAGGCTCCAGTTTCAGACCAGGCAGAGGGCCTGAGCACATGCAGGAACAAGGATAAGGAGGGTAATGAGTGTGGAGGGAGACCTCACATGATCCTACTGTCTACCTAGAGCTTAGGGAAGATGAGGGTGAGTTGTGATGCAGAAGCAGATGGACTCTCCTGCCCTAGGGGAACCTCCAGTATCATATAGGCACTCCTGCAGTGAGGGCATGTGGACAACAGGTGTGCAACAGACCTGGCATCTAGTACCCACAGGGCAAGCAGCTTCCATGGAGGACAGAGGCAGGCAGGTCAAAGTTGCCTATGCAGAGGGTAGGAAATCCATGCCAGGCTGTCAGAGCTGATCCATATTTGAATCCAACAAATGAGATTTAAATGTTAAAAAAGTGTTGAGGGGTATAGGTGGAACCAAAAGCCAAACTATAGCCCAGAACATACAGGTCTAATAGACCTTCAGCTTAAAGAATCAGGGCAAGTCTGCTGTCAGTGATGGTGTTATTAAGGTAGAGTGCTCAGAATGAACAAGAAGACCACTGTATCCAGACTGCATTGCTAATCTGTTGTGAATGTTCCTGAAAAGTCATCTGGATTGAGACGTATCTGGAAATCATGGTCAGAGCAATTATGAAGCCAGGGGAAGAAGGACAGGAGTTATAGGATTTGTGTCAGTAGTACAGGGAGTCTGCTAGGTGCCCTCCTGAATGACACGTCTGGACTGTGTGATGGCAAGTCTCCTGTCTCAGGGACTGTGCAAACTTGAATTGTGCCTAGTCTGAAGCAGGTTCAAACCCAGCTTAGCTCACTGAGTTATTGGCCTGCCAGACCTTCTTCCCACTCAGTCTGTATACACCTATGGTGGTGGAAAATCAGACAAGTGCTTGGGCAAGACATGAAGAACTCTCCAAGAGGAACTTCAGGCTGAGGGACCAAGACCAAGGCCAAGGCTGGACCACTGACTGGTCACTGGACCTAGGTCAGCAGGGATCCCATGAGAGACCAGATAGGTGGGGTCTCTGGTTCTCAGATTCTAACTGGGGACCTCAGGGCAAGGATGGGTGTGGGATGGGCATGGCCCACCCATCACAGGGAGCTTGAAGGTACTGTCCCAAGGGGTCCCAGATATACTGGGGTCAGGAAGGGGCTGCAGGCTAAGTGCCACCTCTTGCAATGGCCCAACAATGTGCAGCTGCCTCTCTGGAAACCAAGCAGGTGAGGGAAGTGGCTCAGGAGATGCCAGGCCAAAGGCTCCCTGGTACACTAGATGCAGTCAATTCCTACTCACCTGGTGTCTGTCATGGCTGCCACATCTGCCCTGTGCTTCACCCGCATATACGCGCTCTTCATTTTCATCTCCACTGTGGAGGGCAGGAGGACAGGCACCACAGTGCAGAACAGCGAGAGCTGTGGGGGCAGGACCGTTCCCGAAGGAGCTTTCTTCTTCTGTCCCAGCAGAAATCTTAGTTTTCCTTGAAACTGCATTGTCTAGATTTTAAAGACAAAAATCTGTGTTCAAGGAGTGAACTGGAGACTTAGGGAAGACTCAGAATTTAGGGTGAGGTGACTGACTGCAAGGACAGACATGCAAAGCGGGAATTTATCCTGAGTCCTCAGGAGACAAGAACCTCGCTCTGCACCCTAGTCTGTAAGCAGCCTCAGGATCGCCCTGCCAGCTTCCACCTTTTACCTGTTGACCATCCACTCTCTCTTCCCTCCCCTCCATTCCACCATCCTTCCGATTTCCCACTCATCTTTCCCTCCTTCCTTCTAGCTTTTTGCTCATCTCCCAAGCCCTGCTTCCATGGGTTTATTGAGGCAACAAAACATTTGTAAGCCCTGACTAAGCATCAGCCACAAAGCTTGTGTGGGGGAACTCAAGGCAATGGTGAGCTAGGAATATTTAACATCCAGCTTTCCAGGGAAAAAAACATCCCAGTTTTACAGTATTTGCCAGATTTTAACATAAATATTCATGCTGTGGCTGATTTCAACCTATTGGCCTAATATCAATCAAATCTAAATATCTAAAAATTCCTGTCGTCTTAACAGTGGGGTTTGTGGGTGGTACGAGGCACTGTCTAGGTATGAGTGGGGGCCTGTACCCTGCTTTCTGGAAGATGGTGCTCTGAAGGATATGCATGTCAGTTTTAATTGTTTCATCTGCTTCACCTCCTTGGCTTTCAGTGGTCTCCTGTTTCCACTCACTCACCACTCTCATGTAGCCTGGGAGTTGCCAGGCCTCACACTCATAGCTTGTGCAGGTGGAACTAGATTCAGGATCACCCTCACCCCAATGCTGGCTGCTTTGTAGCTGGGCCAGTTCCCTATGTAGGACTCCCCTCACTTACCAAAAAGCCAGAGGTGCTATCCAACAGGCAGCGTACACGGCAGATGAAGCAACGGGTCAGGAAGGCTGAATACTCAGGAGGTGAGCCCACGCCCCCTTCCTGGGCCCTGAGGAGCCTCCCCAAGACTGTGTTGTCTTCTGCCAAGGCAGTGCAGAGGCGTGGCAGGGAGGCAGAGGCCATGACCAAGAGAGAGTCATAAAGACATCAATAATCTAGTGAAATCTCACAGCCAGTGCAAGGTGCACAACACACACCACCCCAGCTGCAGAGCTCACATCGATGCACAGTCCTTCCTGCCTAGCTGTTCTTGTGGATTTTGCTTCCATTGACCTCCTCCCTTAAAGGCACGGAGTTTCAGTTTTCCTTGTTTGACCTTCATGAAATGATAAGGATGCAGGCAACTGTGGCCTGGATTTTGCATTCAACTCACTAAGGTGAATGAGGCCCTGGTGGAAACTTTTCTGAGTTTGGGGCCTGTGGATGTTGGTATGGGACATTCCCTGGTGGTTCACCTTCACTTGTTGCCTACTAAGAGTTTGACACCTGCTCAACCTGGGACAAACAAAAGCTTGGAGGAGAAGTAGTTTCCTGGAGAGGTATGCACAATTTTACCATGTTTCCAAGACTCTTTGCTACATCTAGATTGGCTAGGCCTCCTAGCAGATAGGAGAAATCTTAGACACCAAGATCCAAGTGTTGCAGCTCTAGCAAAGGGCCAGAACTGGGTCTCAAGTACTCATCCCCCAAGGTTGTTGTGCTAAAGTCTTGATTTCCTCTCCATGACATGGTACTGCTGGGTGGTGGCAGACACTTGAGAGGCAGGGCCTCATGCAAGGGGTCAGAGCCCTGGGATCAGTCCTCAAAGAGGACCAGAGAATCATGAGCCCTACCTTTTGCTCCCTTCTGTACCTACTAGCCATGAGGTCAGTGGTTTTGTACCACCCAGGTCCTTTCATACCACCAGAGTCCTAGAAGCCATGCCTCCCGCAAAACCATGGACTGAATCTGCCAAAACTATGAGCCAAAATAACCCTTTCCTCTTCATAAGTAGATTATTTTGGGTGTTTATAACAGTGATAAATGGTTGACTGATACATGGAGTGCACAAAGCACCATAGGACAGACCAGTTGCAGGACCATATGGCCCATGGGGGAGGTCAAGCTCTGGAATATGCAAACTCCAGTGAAGAAGCCAATATGGATGGCAAAGGACAGCCAGGGCGTCCAGGGTTGTACAGAGTTTGAGATGCACTGAACTACCTGTCTCCATATGTGGGGGCTGCCCACACCTCGCCTGTGGGGGATCCATGGCCCAGTGGAGCTGCCGGCAGAAGTCCTGGCGGTCATCAACATGGATGTAGTCATAAATGTTCTGGTGCATTACATCTGTCTGCAATACCAAAACAGTTGTTTTAGCCTCACCCTGAATTTGCATACCCATTCCAGCAACTATAAACTACAGCATTTCCACATCTGTCAAAAGCAAGTCATGCCTGTGGAGAGTCCTATGGGAAAAGCCTTGAGGCTATCATCACCCAGCAGGGACATGCCTCCCAGGATCTCCCCAGGCCAAGGCCAGATGCCTCCCAGTAGCCCCTGGTGGCTGGATGCTCAACCCAGGCTGAACTGGGAGCTCAAAGATGGGGTGTCTGGGTACATGTGTGTTGGCCAAGGTGTCTGCCTTGCTAAATTACCTCCAGCTTATGGTATCTGTGTGTTCCCTACTGTGTGTCTCATGTCTTCTGTGACTTGTTGCCTAGAACCAGGCTCAACCTGCCTGAGTTTGCAATGCCTTAGGGACCTGCCAGCTCATAGGCCTCTGTCCTCTGTTTCCAACTTCCTCAAGGCAGACTGGACCTGAGGTGACACTCATCTCCACAGGCACAGGGTCCTTGCTGGCAGACTGGTCTGGTGGTTGAAGCCTAGACCATAGCTGTGAAGGCTGACTTTCGGGGACTCAGTTCTCCCACTGTGGTAAAATGTTCTCAGAGGGTGTGGGTAAAGCAAGACAGCCCACACAGGTCTCCTCTGCCCTCCACATTTTCTGATGGATGGGGCTCCTTCCTGCACTCAGAACCTGACCAGACACCTGCCAGGGACTACTGGAGCACTGTGGGACTGGATTCCTTCAGAACATGCCCACCTCTGAGTTCAGACACTTCTGGACTGGATCCTTATAGGGGCTCAAATATTCTTCTTGGCTGGAGGAAAAGTTACCAATCACAACCTCATAAAGCTTCCCTTTTAAGAATGTAATGAACAGGGCTGGGGATTTAGCTTAGTGGCAAAAGCACCTGCCTTGCAAGCACATGGTCATGAGTTGGATCCCTGGTACCAAAAAAAAAAAAAAAAAAAAAGAATGTAATGAGTATACTCACCCAGGTGGATAAAATCCACCATCTTTTCCAGAGTGCTCCATGAGGTCCCCCAAATGTTAAACAAGATACACCTCAGGGAGGAGGCAAAGGTGAAGACTTGGACTTCACTGCGTGGCACCCTTAGTCTAAGGGAATGTCATCTTTGATGGCTGTATGTTCCCCTAAAACCTTATGCAGTCATAGGTGGGGTTTTTGGAGCTGGCTGAACCTAGGTTGTATGGTGCTGAGATTAAGGTGCCCTGCCCTGGGTATGGGTGGCACTAAGCAATAGGCTTATAGCCTGGGTAGAATATAAAGGCTGCTTCTGCTGTTTCTCTGCTGATGCTTCTGCTGCTGTTTGCTACTTTCTGCTTTGCTGCATTCTGTCTGCCATGGACTGTTTCTCCTCTTTTGATGCCCCACTGCCATGACACTCTACCTTAGACCAGCTGACTATGTACTGAAACCTCTACCAATTGTGAGCTAAATAAACCTTTTCTCCTGTAACCTTGGGTATTGGGTATTTTTTCTCAGCAATGAGAAAAGTAATTAAGACAGTTCCCTTAAAAAGAAGTCAAGAGGGAGCCCAGAGGAGAAGCAGAGAAAGGCTGGGCAGCCACTATCCTTGGTCAGTACTGGTCAGATCAGGGCTCTGGAGCACTGTGGAGCCAGAGATAGAGGGCCATATGGCAGAAGTGGACACACTTCTGCTCTCCCAGTTTCTTAATGAACTTCTAGGACTGAAGTAGGACATGAAAACTGTGCCCCAAATACTGCGTGTAGCTTGTGACCAGGATGGGACCAATTAGGACATAAAATGTTGCACTGAACAGCAAACCATACCCCCCACACTGAAGGCTGGTATGCAGGACACCGTGCCCTTTGGTGTCTGTCCCACCCAATGTCACAGTCATGAGACTGGCTTATGTGTAGCAGCAGTGTCCTGTTTCCACGTGGTGGTTTCTGCCACAGTGCTACTCATTCTCTGGCTGGTGGACGTGGTTGTCTCTTAGGTGGCATTCCACAGCTGCCATGTCTGGACACAACTGGGTGGCTGCTGCATCAAAGGTTCATCTACAGGTGCTGTGCCTGCTATGGCAGCATCCCCATCGCTTCTTGTACCACACCAACACTTAGTATTTCAGCCTCTCAGTGGAGGCATCTCATTGTGGCTTTAGTTTGTCTGTCAGGAAAATGTGGTCTGCTCATGTATTTATTGGTTTTTGAATGTGCACGTGTGTGTGCATGTACATTGTGTGCTTGCTGCTGGATTATCATCCTCATGGATCCCACTGATGTGTCTTGTCTGCACTCTGTTGAGGATGTCTCCCACTGCCCAGCTGCCTGCCCACCTTCCTCAGGATCTGCACAGTTCCACTCATGGTGTTCATTCTTGCTTAAGACATCTTTCCGCACAGGTATTGGAACTTACCCTATCATCTTCTAGAGTCTTCTTTCATCTGCTCAATAGTTGCTCTAGTATGGTGTAAAGTAGGAGACAAGATTCTTTTTTTCTCACTTGGATTCAGTTTCCCCAGCCTCATTTGCTGAAATGAGCATACTTCCCCTCTCCCAGCAGCAGTGGGTATTGACAAGCAGTCCAGCCCAATGGCTCTGGATACCTGACTGCATGGTCCATCCAGCCTTGAGCCCACAGTCTCAGGAAGCTGTGGTGCTGGTAGCAAGGCCCCAAAAGTCACCACGGGTTTCCCCTTTCTCCTTTTCCTGGGTGGTCTTAGGTCTTCTCAGCCTCTGTACTTCCATGGAAATTTTTGAATTAATATGTCCATGCCCACCAGAAGGTTGCTCAGTTTTTATTACGATTTCATTAACTCTATAATTTGATTTGGAAAAATCTGGCATCTTTATAATTATATTGAGGCTCCCAACTAAAAAATACAGTACATCTCTTGATGTGTCTGGATTGGATTAAATTTCTGTAAGAATAATTTTTTTTGTGCATGTGTAGGTATGTATGATATTTGGTGGATTTGTTCCTTGGAGTTTGGGTTTTTTGTTTTGTTTTGCTTTTGAATCAAACTCATGACCTTGTACTTGCCAGGCAGGTGCTTATGCCACTGAGCTAAATCCCTGGCTGGGGCTTGGGGTTTTAACCCTGTTTTGGCAGCTTGTTTTCTCTCTGTGTTTTGATTTAGGTGACACAGGTGAGCCCTAAGTGGTGCGGCTGTGATGTTTGCATGAGACAAGAGGCTAGCATACTGCTCTCTCTGCAGTGCTTGTGGGTGACCTATGGCTCTGCAGAACCATTGCATGCCATGATCTGAGTGCCCACAGGATCCTGGAAGGCCTCCCCCTTGTCCCCACACCCTCATTAGTTATTAAAGGGGTATGGAGGGATGGGCCTGGCAAAGCAAAATTGGAAAACCCATTTCTAGTGCAAATTTGAAGACAGGGTAAAATGTGGAAGCCTGAGATTGAGGAAATCAAGTTCTGTGTTTTAATACCCAGTGTGGCTTTTCTGACTGCCCCACATTCTTCTTTATATCTTGGTTCCACAAAGGGACATCAAAAGGAATAAGCAGGTAGGAGGACTGGAGACACAATGGGGAGGCACAGTGGTAGGGTGGCTCCTCAGATGGTAAAACACAAACTCCTCTTTCATCAAGTGAATTCACCACCATTTGTGGATCTTAGAATGAAAGCATTCCTGGTTTAAACAGCAGAGCATTCCAGCAGTCATCATTGTGCACCCATCTGTTCTCATGGCTGCAGAGTCATACCTGATCAGATCACTAAGCTGGGACAGTCTCACTGGTTCACGTGGGGACAGCTGCCAAGGTTGCCCCAGGTGTGCTGATGCAAAGACATGGACAGCATGCTTTGGGCTGCAAGGGTAAGGAACTGGCTCCTGGATTTCTGCAAGGTGTCACAAGAGCACAAAGTTGCTGTATACTTTGCATGAAATGTTTGCATAAACTCGAAGCAAGCCCTGATTGAATAGCATTTGAAAAAAATTCTTTACATTAAAAGCAAAACTTTTTCATTTCTAATTCTTGGGGTGAAATAACAAAGTTCCAAGAAAACAAAAGATCCAGTGAGCTAGTTCTGATCCACAGTCAGAGCCACTACACATAGCACCTGCCTCTGTCCGCAGAGCCAAACTCCACAGTGCAGCCACCAGTCCTGGCTAAAGGAAGCAGCTCTGCCTACGTGAGGCTCCAGAGTCACTCAGCAGACAGGAATGAGAACTGAGTAACTCTAAGTGTGCAGAACACAGGCCCTACACATGGAACCACAGAGTCTGCATTCAGTGCTGTCCATGCTAGAAGCCCGTTCATGTCACTGTGTCACATCATCAGGCTCTGCACTGTCATGGGCACCTGGACACCACAGCAAGGGAGACAGCTGCTCTTTCTGCTTTTCTCTGCTCACCATGGTGTAAGCAAAGTCCATGGATTCCCATGCAGGACTTCAGGATAGGTATCATCTCAGCAGACTTGCAGGGTCAAGCCATCGAGAGTGGCCAGAGGAATGCTGGAGCTCTCCCTGTGTGGTGGGGCACCTTTGTCAGGCACAAAGAGCACCTCCTTCCCAAGCGACCCTAGCAGCAGTTAGAGAGGCAGACAGCACACTGCACATTGTGTGGACATAGGAATTGAGGCACGGTGTGGTGCAGTGATTAAAGAGCTGGCAATGCTCAGCCCACCACCCCCTGTACTCCCAACAGAGCCCTGGGAGTTGAGTTAATGGCCAGCATTCATGCTGCCTGCACATGCTGTCCCCTCCAACCCTGCACCCCACTACCATGGGCTGATCCAGGCATGATGCTGAGCTATATCTAAAGGCCTGGATGAGAGGCTGCTGGGGAACAGGATGAGAGGCTGCTGGGGAACAGGTGAGCATACAATACCACACACAGCTCCTGAGACAGGACAGGAAATCTATATGTCAGGGTAAGGAGTCCTGGGGTCTGCAAAGACTGGATGTGGGCTCAGGTGGCAGGATGTTAAACTTACAGGCAGATGTAAGAACACAGCTACTTCAGTTCTGGAAAACTATTCAAAATTGTAGTTTTCTTAGAAATTAGATAAAACACTCCGCTAGCCTCAGGCAGATTTTAACAACGTGTCAGAGACCCACACCCTCAGATCTTGGCTTCTACTGCCTTTGGCATTGCAGCCTTTGGCTTTCTGCCCAAACAACAACATTTTGGTTTTAATCACTCTACTCATTGCCTTGCTGCCCCACATTTTCCTTCTGTGTGCCTATCCCAACTCCTGGAACATCTGCCTTCTGTCAGCAGTACCTGGAGCAACAAGACAGGTTCCTGCTCCTGGTGCCCAGCAGGCCAAGACCCTCCAAGATCTGCTGTGCCACGGATGAGGGGCACCCTCTGAGCTGCTTCCTGCATCTTTCTTGACCTCCACAGAGGGCAAGTCCTGGTCAGCCTTGAAGGCACCTCGGTGATCTACGTCACTTAGGACCACAACCTCGCCTGAATCCGGAAGGGTCTGGTGCTCAGATCTGAGGGTCTGTAGGATAGGCCCCTTGAGTGCCTGCTGTGTCCTTTGGAGCTCTCTTTACCTTTACTACTAAATCCGTGTCCCCACTCACAAATTCTTTATATTAAACTGTGAGATGACTGCACTCTAAATCAATCCTCTTATCTTCATTATTTTCCAAAGTATTATTTGTTCTTTTTTCATTATAATTCTGTCCTTTCTTCATACCATCTTATAGTACATTTATTTCCTAGCTTCTTTCGGACTGTGCTATTGTTTTAAGCTCTTCTGGGAGGTGCTAAATCTGTTATTCTGTCTGCTGGCTTCTGCTTGCTGTTCATGGCTTCCCATGTGTGATCTCTGGATTGCAAGATCAGCTTCAGAGAGGACATGTTGGTGATGGTGACTCTGGTGCAGCCTAATGCCTGGGTTTTGAGTTCTTCTATCCAGACTGGGGAGCCTTTCCCTTTCTTCTTCGTGGTAGAGGACTGGATTCCACATTCCACCTTTCTATTCCCTATCAGAGACTTTTTTTCCTTCCAGTAGCCAAGCAGGAAAAAAAAAAAAGTTCCCTTGTTTCTTTCTGAGTCATGGATGAAAGTCTTCTTGTACCTTTTGAAGTGTGTTCATCCTTCCAAGTCCTGTGTTTGGGTCTCAATGCCAGCTCTTGGCCCCAAGGCCCAGAACTACCCAACCTGGGTTGGCCTGGTGGCATCCCACATGAATTATCTGCACATCAGTGAGGGTACTTCTGGAACAAACTTGTCCTGAATGTGCCAAGTGTCTGCAGTTGGAGACTGTGCTGTGCTGGCTTCCTGAGCAGAAAACTGAGGCCAGGGCTAGCCTACTGGGAGTGGCCAACACCATTGCATTTCCTACAAACACCAGGAGACGGGCTACCCTAAACAGAGCAAGCATGGTGACATGGAAAGCTTCGTTTTTGATATTTCTTAAACCTTCAATACAATAAATATTTGCAAAGGTAACAGGTCCGGCATTCAACAGAGAAAAGTTCAATTTTGTTTTGTTTACCTGGTGGAAGCCCAGATAGTCCACGATTGTTGCTGATGCATAAAATATCATCCCTTCTGCACTCACAACCAGAGCGAAGCCATTAAGAGACTAGAAGAAACAAGAAAATTGAGCTATCTTGCCCATAAGGGAAAAGGAGACACCAGAATTCTGTGTCAATTTTTTAGCACTCCCATTTCACTGTTCACATTCATGCAATGCACCCTCTTGATCTTTTATTAGTGTCCACCAAAAGATAGCAAGAAGTTGGCCATGTCATGAAGCTAAAAACTTGTCTCTTCTTTCTTTAAATGCATGCTTTATGACATAAAACATCCTCACAATGACATACTGAAGTACCAAATGCAAAGGAAGACAGGAATTTCCATTTCACATCTTCCCACCCACATCCTCCTTTTGCATACTACCCTGTAACACTTTGTAAATTTTCTAGAAATTTTTATAAAAAATATTGAACTTTGTCATGTGCTTTTTCTAAATCTATTGAAACAATTACCTAGTCTTTCCTTGGTCTCTAATGAGTAGGTTTTCTGCTGATGAACCCTTTTGCATTCTGGGGCAGACCCGAAGTGATTGTGATTTTTATGTTCTTGCAGTGGGCCAGTCCTCACCAGGAGTCCTCATTTCTGAGCTAACACTGACTATGCTTCCCTAATTTTGGTGTAAGTAACAATTCTCTGAAGCTGGATCCTCCCTCTTCTCTCATCTTTGTGGCCTGCTTAGTTAGTATGAGGATGATATGTTCCTTTGAATTTGAGTTCATTTCACCTTGACTATATCTGGTTTGGGCACAATTGGGAAAAATGGTGGATGAAAAAGGGAGTAGGTTTTAATGTTTATCAGCTTATTGAATGATGATTGTTCGTATATTCAAGTTTTTAAAATTTTTTCTTATATCAACTATTTTCTAGAAATGCATTCATTCCACCTTAATTTTTTAAAAGTTTATTAGAGTATGTTCACAATATTTATGATTATTAAATCTCAGTCATATCCATAATTCTTGTAGGATTGTTCCAGGAAGGTAGCTACATCATCCTTGACTACAGCCAGCCTCCCTTTATCTGAAAATCAAACTCTCCTCATCCTGTGGTAGCTTCCTAGAATCAATATCAGTGAAGATGCATGAGATATCAGGGGCACCTACCCACATGGTCTATATTCCGCCTACCCATCATCTCTCACTCCTATCATTTATCTACCACCTGTCTCTACCTATCTCCTGTCTACCTCTCCATTTACCCTCTATGTGCCCCTCACATCATTGCCATTGTGATAATAAGAGCACCTCATTGAATATGAAATCATCTGGTATGGAGGGCCATTCTATATAATTTTTAAGATGGGAATCATTTCATAATTAAGTTGTGATAGGGCTTGTCTGAAGCCTAGTATCTTGCTGTGAAGGCTGGCTATGGATGCAGAAACATAACTCTGTGGGCCTCTAATCACAGTTGAGGCCTCAATGATTTCATGATGCTGTGATGCTCCAGGGCAAGATTACATCACCTGAAGACATTCTGGTTCCTTCAGAACAGAGTAGTAATAAAAAGAGGTTTCACCTGGGGAAAAGGACAAACTTCTTACTATCCATCAACATAAAATTCTCATTAGTTTAAGATCACCTCACTGCCCACCCTCTGAGTCACTAGAAGATCCCTCTCAGCATAACACTATTATTGTCTTCTGAGTTATCTGATAATTCCTTCCCCATTTTCCTCAATGTAAATGTGATCAATAAATACCAAGGTTCTGGCTGCGTTGTGGCCCTTGTGTTCCCCATGAACAACTGGCCATCCCAGATCCCCATTGCACTGCTATTTATCTCTTGCTCTTTCTTTTCACTGTGTGCCTAACACCATGCAGGAAACTGCGGACTCCACTGGGCTGTACAGAACTGGGGGAAAGAGGGTCAGTCACACAGCAGCATTCACATTTCAGTTTGTACCCTTGAAGCAGGGGTGTTCAGAGACTATGACTTCCATGAGCATGTGCAATTGATGGCAAACCACAACAGTCACTTCTGTAACTCTTGAACATGCTAGATACTTCCCCCTACCCTTGTAAAAATCTTCACCAGTTTGTTTCATTTTATAAGTATACATTTGCAATATGCAATAAATTCATTCATCTTGGGGAACTGGTGCATATGTGCATCGCATTGTGATCATTTTTACTGCCCTACCCCACTCTCTCATCTCCTTCCTGCCACAATTTACCAATTTGTTCAGTGATAAATTATTTTACCATTATCGTTTTTGTTTCTTTGATTACCAATGAGATTGAAAAACATTTCATATATTCATTGTAACTTCTCCTTTGGTTAACTATTTATAGGTGTCATGTGCTAATTTCCTCAGTGAGCTTCATATATATTAATTTCTAAGAGTTTAAAGACCTGTAGGCAGTCTGTGGGCAGGGCTCCACAAAACCCATCCTCCTCATTCACTCTAAAAAATGGTGAACAATAAGAATAAGTAAAGCTGCACAAACTGGAGCCCCCATCACTGCAGGAATACAGAGAACACACCACTCTTGGAATCCCATGTGAATATGGTGTCAGCCCCGGATCCCACTAAGCACAGAAAGACTGACACAGAAGGTAAGTGTATGGTTCTCAAGGAACTAAAGAATGAAGAGCTAACTGAATCTAGTGTTAGAAAAAGAACAAATAACAGTGAAAAAAGTCAATGAAAATGCGTGGTTTAGAGCATGTGATGGTTGACTGATTATGTCAACTTGAGTAGGAGCAGTTTAACTAAATTAGCTCAGCAAATCCCACCCTCCAGTGGCTTGTTTCCTGGATGGTATAAGGGGAAAAAAGGAATGACAGATCAGCTTCTGTTCCTTTGGAGGAGTTCCAGTCTTCAGTTTCACCTGAGATGTGTGAATGATCTGAAAAGATATTGTTTTA
Source organism: Hydrochoerus hydrochaeris (assembly GCA_004027455.1). NCBI lineage: Eukaryota > Metazoa > Chordata > Mammalia > Rodentia > Hydrochaeridae > Hydrochoerus > Hydrochoerus hydrochaeris. Next base: position 34,432 of record PVLA01005925.1, read on the forward strand.
AAGAAGATATACAAATGGTCCACATGTATATAAAGAAATGCTCAATATCACTGATCATCAGGGAAATGCAAATTAGAACCATTATGAGGTATCAACTCACCCCAGGAGGAATGGTTATCATCCAAAAGACAAAAGACAGTCAGGCACAGTGGCATATGTCTGTAATTCCAGCAATTCAGAGGCTGAGGCATGAGGATCATGAGTGGGCTCACAATGAGACCATGTTTCAAAAGAAAAACAAAACAAAAACTACAGATAAGTGCTGATGAGGAGGTAGAAAAAAAGGCACCCTTGGACACTGCTGGTAGGAATTAAGTTAGCCACTGGCATTATGGAAGTTTTCTCAAAAAATTAAACATAGATCTACCATATGATCCAGCAACTCCACTCCTGGAATGAAGTCAGTGTGTTGAAGATGTACCTGAACTCCCATGTTTATTGCAGCACCATTTACAACAGACAAAAAAATGGAAACAACTGAAAGGGCCAACAACAGAATGAACAAATAAGGAAGACATGGCTCATAGACACAATGAAATATTATTCGGCCATAAAAAGAATGAAATCCTGTCACCCGCAGCAGCATGGGCAGAACTATAGGACACTTTTGAGTAAGCACCGAACATCAAATGCCTCATGTTCTAACTCATGTGGTGGCAAAAACCCCCAACTTTCCATAAGTAGGGAGTACGAGCAAGGTCATTAAAGGTGAAAAAAAGCAGATGCTGTATAATGGGTACCAAAATAGGGTTAGATAGAAGCAGTAAGTTCTAGTGTTCCATAGCAAGTAAGACGACTACAATGTGCAGTTTATTGCATGCTCTGTAAAGCTGCAGAAGGGAGGAGCTTGAAGGTTTTCAGCACAGGGGAGTGATAAACATTTAAAGAGATGCAAATGCTGATTACTGTAACTTAATCATCACATTACACATTGTATACAGTGTGTAGACAGACTATAACACAGACTCTACAAATACATATAGAATATCATGTTGCACCCTATAAATATGCACAATTACACATTGTATACAGTGTGTATACAGACTATCACACTGCTTTCTATAAATATGTACAATTGCTATGTGTCAACAAAAATCTCCACTCTTAGTATTTATCCAAGTGAAATGGGTGTGCTCACAAAAGTATATGAACAAGGATGTTTATAGCAGCTATACTCATAATAAGCCAAAAACTAGTCACAACACAAATGTCTATAAATTATAGAATGGATGAACAGATTGCAGAATTCAGGCTGGGAATATAGCTCAGCTGCATAAGCACCTGCCTGGCAAGCACAAGGTAGTGAGTTCAATCCCTGGTACAACAACAACAACAAAAAAACAGATTGCAGAATAATAATACACAATAAAAAACAAATTTAAAAAGAATTCTATATTGTGCAAAATATGGATGAGCTGGATGTGGTGATGTACACCTATAATCCTAGCACTCAGGAGGCTGAGGCAGGAAGACTGCAGTGAATTTAAGGCCAACTTGGCCACATAGTGAGTTCAAAGTCTGAACAACATAGTGAGACCTTGTCTCAAAACAAACAAACAAACAAACAAACAAATAAGTATTTTAAAAACATGGATGTATCTCAGAAACATTGTTAAGGAAAGTTAACCAGACAGATATATATATACACATAATACTCTAAGGCTACCTGCAATCTAAAAACAGGCCAAACACCTACGGTGATAAATATCAGAAAATATCTATGGGCTGCAGAGAGGAAGTGATTGAATAAAAGTAGGAGAAAGACCACTTAGACAAATTTGAGACCCTGAATAAAATACACATTTTTATAGAAAAATATAATTGATCAAAATTCACACCAGTAGAGATAGAAAACTTTAAAAAATCAATATCTATAGAAGAAACAGAGAAAGCTATAAAGGATCTGCTCCCCACAAAGGCACCAGGTCCAGATGGTTTTAAAAAAGAATTCTGCCAAATCTTCAAAGATCAGGTAACATCAATGCCCCATAAATTTTTCTAAAGCACAGAAAGTGAAGGAAGATTTCCAACCCTTCTTCAGAAGTATAATGTTGACATTTTGATGTGGAAAATACAACAAAAAGAAAGTTACACATCAGCATCACCTTTGACTATTGATGTAGAAGTGTTAAACAAAATCTTAGCAGATTCCAATTTCACATTAAGAAAATGATTCACCAGTGACCAAGTACATTTATTCTAAGAACCCAAGGCAGGCTCAATGCCAGAAGCTCCTTTAACATGTCGTACTACAGATCAAAGGGAGAAGATCTTGACTATCCCCCATCAATGGTTTGACAGTCTTCAATGAAATTCAATGCTTGTCCTTAGTAAAAACAATCAAGTAAACAGAATTTTTTTTTTTTGTACTGGGGATCGAACTCATGACCCCACACTTGCTAGGCAGGTGCTTATGCCACTGAGCTAAATCCCTGGCCATTTTTTTTTAATTTTAAAGAGAAAAAAAAAAACAAAATTTCAAAACAAGGTAATAAGAGGGTCAATGGCTAATACATTTCATATGGTTATCTTTAAATTAGTTACTCAAAGTATAAGATATCAGCATTTAATTCTTTAAATAATATTAGCACAAACCTTTCTTTTCAATGAACTAAGAGAAATTAGTAGTATAACAATCATACACACATACACAATTTTTTTGCTTTTTCCTTTCTTCTTTTCTCCATTTCTCCTCTTTTAGAAGCTTCTTCCCATTTTATAATATCTACTGTACACTTTAGATCCTATTTACACTTTCAGTTTCTTACACTAGAGAGACAATCTGATGTTCACACACGCAAGTCACATTTATTTTACTTATGAGTATGGTCTCTAGTTGTAGCCATTTACGTATAAAAGCCTCGAGTTTATCCTTCTGTATAGCTGAGTAGTCCTTTATTGTATAAAAATACTCATCTCTTTTATCCATTATTTGGTTGATTGGCATTTGGGTTGTTTCCAAGATCTGGCTATTACAAACTGTGCTTCTATAAAGATGGGTGCACACATATCACTGTGGTATGATGTTTTTAATTCTCCTGGGAAGACATGCAGAAGGAGAATAGCACGGGACTTCTAATCCTAGTTTTTTGAGAAATCTCCACACTGATTTCCACAGTGTTGCACCTGTCTGTACTCCTACCAACAGTGGAGAAGGGTTCCTTTTTCCTCACAGTCCCTCCAGCATTTATTATTGGTTGGTTTCTTGACAATAGTCATTCTTTCTGGGGTGATGTGGAATTCCATTGTTGCTTTAATTTGTATCTCTCAAATGGCCAGTAATATTGAACATTTTTTCCTATATTTATTTACTGTCTGTATTTCTTCATCTGAGAAGTATATAATTATCTCAGATGACCATTTTTTGATTGGGTCTTTAAATTTTGGAGGTCTGATTTTTTTGAGTTTTTTACATGTTCTCAATAGTAATCCCTTGTCTGAGGAACAACTGGCAAACATTTTATCCCATATTATGAGTTGTCTCTTCACTATTGGTGATTTCTCTTGCTGTGCAAAACCTTTTTAATTAAATGAGATCCCAGTTGTTGATTCTTTGTGATAGTCCCTGTGTGACTGGGGTTTGATTCATAAAGTCTTTGCCTATACTAGTATCTTCAGTAATTTTATCTATTCTATCTTCCAGTACATTTAATGTTTCTGTTTTAATATTACTATGGTGCATGGTGAAAAATACAGGTCCAATTTTAATCTTCAGCATGTTTAGAGCCAGTTTTTCCAGCACTATTTAGTAAAGAGCCTTATCTTTCTTCCAGTGAATGTGTTTGGCACCTTTGTCAAAGATAAGGTGGTTCAGTATGTCTGGAGTTGTTTCTGTATCTTCAGATCTGTTCCGTTGATCTTTGGGTCTTTTTTTTTTTTTTTGAGAGGGTTTTTTTTTTTTTTGCAGTACCATGCTGCTTTTATCACAGTAGCTTTGTAGTGTAATTTTAAGTCAGGGATTGTGATGTCCCCTGTCTTGCCTTTGTTGTCTAGAATGACCTTTGCTCTTCTAAGCCTCTCCCGGTTCCAGATGAATTTTAGGATAGTTTTTTTCTAATCTGTGAGATATACTATTGAAATTTTGATCAGAATCACAGTAAGTCTGTATAACAGTTTTGGAAGTATGACCATTTTCACTGTACTGGCTCTTCTTACCCAAGAGCAAGGGATAGCTCTCCATTTTCTAATATCCTCTTCTCCTTTTCAGAGTACTGTAGTTTTCAATGCACAAATCTTTTGCTTCCTTCATTACATTGATCCCTAGATATTTCATTTTTTGGATGCTATTGTGAAAGACATTGTTTCCCTGATTTCTCCCTCAGTGAGTTTGTTATTCATGTACAGGAAGGCTATTGATTTTTGAGTGTTGACTTTGCATCTAGATACACTACTGAATTTGTTTATTAAATAAATCCAGTGGTTTTTTAGTGGAGTTTTTGGAGTCTTCTACATAGAGTATCATGTAAGCACCATATAACAATAATTTACCTTCTTCTTTTCCTGTATTTATTCCTTTTATTTCTTTCTCTTGTCTAATTGCTCTGGTGAAAGTTTCCAGGACTGTGTTGAATAAGAGTGAGACAGTGGACATCCTTGTCTTGTTTCTGATTTTAGAGAAAAAGTTTTCATTTTTGTCCATCTCATATGATGTTAATTGTTGGTTTGTCATAAATGGCTTTTATCAGATTGAGCTAGATACCATTTACTCCAATTTTCTGTAAGGTCTTTATCATGAATGGGTGCTGGACTTTTCAAAAGCTTTTTCTGCATCTATTGAGATGACCATATGATTTTTGTTCTTGGCTCTGTTAATATGGTATAATACATTTATGGATTTACATATGTTGAACCATCCCTGTGTCAGAGATGAACCCCACTTGGACATTTCAGAAATGAATTTGGGAATACAGCTTCCCTTTCAATTTCATTAAGGAGTTTGAGAATATTTTTTTTATATAGTGAGGTGAGCCAGTATTTAGTGCACAAATATTTATGATTATTTGCTTCCTCTTGGATTGTTCCCTTTACAAGGATGTAGTAACCTTCTTTATCTCTCTTAATCAGTTTTGGCTTGAAGTTCACTCTGTCTGCAAATAGAATAACTACCTCTACTTTTTTCTGGGTTCCTGTCCCACAAAGTATTGTTTGCCGTCCTTTCAATCTATGAATTTCTTTTTTGATTAAACGTGTTTCTTGTATACAGCATATTGTTAGATCTTGTTTCTTGATTCTCTGAAGTTATCTGAGAAATTATTTCTGATTTGATTTTTTTCTAGAGCCTCATTCAAGTGCTTTGTTGTAACCACTTCAGAGTGGCCAGGCCAGAGGTTTTCAGATTGCCCTACCTCATTGCCCCCCTGGATTGGACTTTGGTGAACTGATGTCCGGGGTTGTATCTTGTTTAAGTGTCTTCTTAGCTTCTTTTTTAGTTTAATTCCTGGAATGAGGTTTGTAAGTTGCCTTTGGTGGTTACTTTGCTGCTAGTATTTTAGACCCTAAGGTAATGACTACTTTGCTGAGGTATCTTCCAGGTGCAGCTGGTTTTTGGGTTTTGAGTCTGTTGGAAGATCTTACCTCTTCAATTTGTTGGAGATGAGAAGTTGCTGCTTGTTTGGCCCAGTCCCTGGTTCTTTGGCACTGTGCCACTGTATTTTCTGTGAACCCTAGTAAATCTGTCTTTTTCTCTACCAGGAAGAACAGCTGTTTAGAATAATTTCGTCACTTTTGGCTATAGTGGTACCAATAGCATCAACCACAGCCTAGAAATTGACAAACTCAGCTAATCATTAATGTGCCACTTTTAACCATATGAGCTAAATTTGTGGTTATATAACAAAATCTAAAACAAACCAGAAAATTATATGCTGTATGCAAGCCATTAATATGTTAATTTTGCCCTAAGGGGTTAAAATTTAAAATGGATTAAGGAGAAAATAGAGAAGTGGAAGAAGAAATTTGAAGTAAGGTTGGAGGACAAAAGGGGATCATGCTAATTTGGTGCAGAAGACTGGAGGTAAAGAGAGAAAGAAGAGATAAAAAGAAGAACAGAACAGGGCCAGAAATATAGCTCAGTGGCATAAGTGCCTGTCTGGAAAGCACAAAGTCCTGAGTTCAATTCCCAGTAATAAAAACAACAATAACAAAAAAGAACAAAACCACAAAGAGGCTAGAAAACACATTCACACTCATAAAAACAAACTCAAACAATGAAGGTGGGAAAAAAAGCCAAAAACATAAAGAAAAAAAACCCAAACAACAAAACAAATGCAAGAGGGAGTGAAAATAAAAAGTCTACTTCCAGGTTTGTCTCTGCTTTCACTGGTAGACAATGTATGGAGACAAAGTCCCAATCCATTCTCATTTATCCCAGGAAGCCAGCAGTAGCTTTTTGGTGAGGTAGTGGACAATCTCAGTGAGCCTGCACTTTATGGCCAAGAGCAGACTCATTTGGTCTGCAGCCATCAGCACACCTGGGCCTGAGCCCAGCTGGGAGCCACTAGATGCAGTTGGCAGAAGCTCTGCGTTCTGAGCTCAGCCAACCCATCTACAAGGTGGTCTTGGTCAACTGCTCTCTCACATGGGGTGACTGAACCCTCAGCACTCACTGACAACCAGCACTGAGTCTGCAGTTCTCCTCCACAGCTGTCTCTCTTTGTGGAGGCCTCCAGTGTCTCCAGCAGTCACCATGTGTCTGCAGGTTTGAACTGTTCCTCTTGCTCAGTGAGTCCTGTCTCAGGGAGAAGGCACCATCAGCTACCTCCTTCACTGAAGTTTCTCTCTTCCTCTCTCTGTGGGCTTCAGTTTGAGCTTCAGATTCTTCCTGGCTCTAGGGGACCCACTTCCCTCCTTGTCTTCTTCACGTTACTATAATCCAGCATCTGGATGGCAACTCTCAGAGAGGCACTTTCTCTGCTATTTACCACTCCACAATTTTGGTGCTATCCCAAGAAAACAGAATTGATGAATCCTTTCTTAACATGATAATGTGTGTGTCTCATTCTTTAGGCAGCAACTTCCACAATGATGAAGCATTTGAGCTGTTCTCAGGAAGGTCAAGAGCAAGGTGCCTACTACTGCCCACACAAGCTGTCCAGGCAACGGCTACCACTTGTTTCACTGAACACACACCATCCATGTATCCTCATATTTTCTCTCTACTGCCACCTCTATGCAAACAGCAAGGCTAGGGAATCAGAGCAAAGACAGCATATTCAGTAGCCTAAATTATATTCCTTCAAGCCCTTAAAAAGTTTGCTGACTTCTGTCCTGCGGTGTTTAATGCTGCATTGGTGGCACTAACAGACAGGTTTGCACAAGAGAGATCAGCAGAAGGTATAGGAAGTGGGCAAAGGTAAGAGAACCTGGCCTGTCTCCAAGTGTATGGCATATGTCAATCCCATTCCTCTGTCATCCCTGTCAGCCCCTAGCAACTGCCTTCTGCTCTCTGCCTCTCTTAGTTCCATAATGAGATTATGAAAATTTTTTCCCTTCCTCTCTGGCTTATCTCACTTAGAATAATATTCTTTGGTTCTACCCATGTGGCTGCAAATGAAAGGATTTCATTCTTTCATGACTAATATGACATTGTATACATGTACCATTTTTAATATATGTGCTGCTGAAGTGAGCACACATGTACCACTTTTAAGTAAAAAATTCATCAAGCTGGGCATAGTGGCACATGCCTATTATCCCAGCAGTCTGAGAGACTGAGGCAGGAGGATCACCAGTTCAAACCCAGCCCAAGCAATGTAGCAACACCCTGTCTCAGAATAAAAGATTTAAAAAGAACTGGGGCTATAATTCAGTGCAAAACTCTGGGTTCAATTCCCAGTACCACCAAAACAAACAAACTAAATCCTTTCATCAATTGATGGATACTTAGGTTGTTTCCATTTCTCATCTTTTGTATAATGCTACAACAAAGCAGAGGTGCAGTTGTCTCCCTAACACACTGATTTCATTTCCCATTGCTACACACCCAGGAGGGATTGCTGGCTCATATGGTCGATCATTAATTTTTTTAGGAACCTCTGTACCATTTTCCACCTTCTACCCACAGTGTGCCAGGACCACCTTTCTCCCTCATGGCACCTGATACCTTTGGTCTTTCTGTCACTGTGCTGCAGTTCTGTCTCTGAATGATCAGTGATATAATGCTCATGCATCTGTGGTCATATGTACCTCTTCCAAGAAATGTCTGTCTAGATTCTCTGAATATGTGTTTTTTTTTTTTTTTTTTTTGCTGCTGAGTCAGTTCTCTTATTTATTTTAGATACCAGTCACTCATCAAGAGTATGGCTAGCAAATATGTTCCCTGTCCTGTAGATGGCTATTTCCTTTGTGTGCAGAAGTTTCAGTTAGTTGTGATCCCATTTGTCTATTTTGGTTTTCATTCATCTGTGGTGGACACTTGGGGGCTTCATTGCTCTGGCTTGAGGGTGAGAAGGTCCTGTGATGCCAGCCTTCTTCAGGAGGGAGCACCTGAGGTGAGGTCCACTCTGAACACTGCTCTTCCCTGTAACCCCAGGCGACAGACTTGGAAGCTTACAATGTGCTTTGGATATCACTCTCCTACCCTCAGAGTTGGCAAGTTTTTTAAAAATAGACACAGCATGGTGGCACCCTGGAACTGCCTTCCACAGATATGCTCAAACATTCCACAAGGGCTCCATCTTCCCTGGAACCTGGAGTCCTGGTCCTGTTTGCCTTCAGTCCTGGGGTGGGGGACACACACAAGAGTGTGACAGCTCCTGCATCCTGGATCTGTGCTTAACAGGACACAGGCATAGCAGGGTGGTGAGACCCAGGCTGGCACCAGTGGGTGCTTGCTGGGAGAGCAGCAGGTTGATGCCACCCACTTCTGTGGGTGATGAGGTCATGGTCAGGCAGCCCACAAAGCCCAGCCTGGCACCCAGCCCACAGGGCTCAGTGATGGACTACCATCTCCATGGAGGTCTATGCCTTGGCCAGCAACTGGTGCTGTGCTCCATAGTGGGGAGACCAAGATCCCAGGACCCTGCAGGCTAGCACTGCTGGTGGGCACAGGCATACAGGGTAATGCTGGAATGCAACAAGGGCAGTCAGAAAATGAGACATTACTGTTGCTGACAGATGCTTACCCTGGCAGACAGAGCAGTGGTTATTCAAGAACCTGATCACACGGTGGGGCAGTAGCACAGGTAAAGTACAACAGGAGGGAAGGCTGCCATAGGGGACAGTGCTGCACCTCAATTTTCTACCCAGGGTCCTCTCCCAAGCTCATCCTGTGCTGCAGAGCAGCATCGCCATCCTCAGCATGCCTACCCGCCTACGTGGCCTCCCCCTTGGTGACTGCCACATACTGAAGATGTCCTGCTAATAACAGTTAAAAGACCAAAGACATTTTCAAGAGTTGAGTATATAAATGTCTTCTTAAAAAAGATTTTATGAGATTAGTCACAAGCAAAAACAATCTTAATTTTAACTCACAAGGCAGAAATGTTTTTAAGACCATAAAATGCCGTTTGTGGAATCATATGGATTCAATATCAGATTGACTTTCTAGTCCAGAATTGTCACGCCAAATACTTTTACACATGTGGGACCATCTTTCAAAATATGCATCATGAACGTTTGTTTGTTTTCTCTCCCTTTCTCCTCTTAATCCTACAATTTTCTTTTAACATGGTACATGGAAAATGAGATCACTTTTCCAAATGGAAACATGGATTTGGCTCTAAGATTAGGCTTTAGTTTTTTAAAGGAGAAAAAAAAAATCATGTCTACATTCAATCACTGAAAGTCAGGGCACTGCACCTGCCACTTACGAGGGCTCAGTGATCCCTGGGGCCAGAGTATGCTAAGCTCTACTGCTTAGATAGGAGATCTACAGAGGTGAGGGTCTCCAGGGGCTGAGGCCCTCAGGAGCTGGGGTCTCTAGGACATGGGTCCTCAGGTCTAGGGATCTTCAGAGACAGGGATCTCAGAGACAGGAGTCTCCAGGGATGGGGTACTCAGGGGTGGGGTCCCTTCTCTGCCCTGCCCTAGCCACATACCCAGCCTTCTGCAGTGAAGGAGGTGAATGCTTTGCAAAGCTGGATTCTCTTTGGCAAACTCTTTGAATATCCTGATTTCTTCCAGTCCCATGGCAGAAAAATAGCCAGCAAGTACTTCAAAGATTATTTTTGTCAAGGTCATAGCAAAGGGAAAAAAGAGGGAAAAAGGAACAATTCTCAACAGCCTTCTTCTCACTCCCCTTTGGCATGGGGAAGTGGGGAGTGAGTGGCTCCCCTGAGAGCAGTTGCTATAACAACCATGCAGCAACAGGCTGGTTGTCACGCGAGCAGGCGGCACCGGGCAGGCGGCAGGGCAGCTGGCCCAGCCTCCTGGAGCCAGATCACTCACAAGCACAGGCCGCTGCTTGGGGCTTGCGTGCGTGCAAGCAGTGTTCTTGTGGGGAGTGGAATGACTGGCTGTTTATAGATCCCACAAACAGTAAACGCAGCCTTGACTTTCTTCCACAAGCAGCAACAGCACTTGCAAACAGCTCCCAAGAGGCCATAGGTAGGTGGGGGCAGCCTGGATCCTGATAAAAAGGCTCCTGCAGCTGCACAGTAGCCTCAAGGACAAGCAGGGGTGGGGACCATCAATGATGAGCCCCCAAGGCCACACCCCACTCTTCTTGCCTCTCACCTTCTCCCTGCTGCAGGTGGACACACCCTAGCTAACCTGCCTTGTCCCTCCTCCAGGTGAGAGCCAACTCTCGCACAGGCATCCAGGATGTAGCGCTGGATCTGGGACGGCCGCAAGACCCTTCCACAGCCTAAAAGCCGAGTCAGACGGTGCTCCCTTAGGACAATGGCCCTGGCTAGTCATCTTCCCTTGGCCTCTTTCCTTGCTGAAGCCATAAGAATGGGATGGGCTTACCCTGGGCCAGCATCAGCATCCACTCTCGTCAAACCGAAGTGTGATTTCAAACCAAAGTGCTAAACTGTTTTCTAGAGAATGATCTTTAAAATTATACAAATGAATGCAGACATGGCTCAAGGTGAGGCTCCATGGTTGGAAGCCAGCTACATACAGTGCCACAGACCATTCTGATCCTGAAATCCAGGGCTCCTCTCCAGGGTATACTGGACAGACAGTCTCAGTCTCACAGGCCTCTCAAGTCCGAATCTGTCAGGATAATTCTGGGCCTTTTCCTTCCCCAGGCGACTCCCTGGAGACCCCAGTGCCCAGTCTGCCCAAGCCACTTGGCAGGAGGGAATGGTGAATTTTAGGTTGGCCAGGGACAGGTCAGTGTTGCTGGCACTAGAATAAGTGATCTTCCTCAGAGTGTTGTGGCCTGTGCTCAGCCCTCTAAGCTGTGCATGCTCCTTTCTGGGAACTGGAGAAAGTCCCCTCATCAGGTGGGGGGAGTGACTCAGCAAATGTTCCTGTTTGTAAGGGGCCCAACCTCCGCTACTTCCACATGACACTTCGGCCGCTTCAATAAACAGGGAACCATAACTCTAGCCTCCAGTGGCAGCCAGAGGGGGATGTCTGGTTTGTCCTCAGAAAGGCCAAGGGATTTGCGGCATCTGAGAGTGCCTGGGGTTAGGGTGTAGACAGTAGGGACTGCAGCCTAGTGGGATGGACCTTTGGGGAAACAATCAAGGAACTATGGAGGAAATGTCAGTGTGCTGCTTCTGCTCCTTCATGTTTCTTGGCATTGCCCTTGCAGGGCAAGACAAGTCACATAGGGACAGAACCCTGGACAAGATCTAGAGTTATGAGGAAAAAAAACAGACCTGAGGGACAATGGAACATAATGGATGATGCAGAAACAACTCCAAACACACCCAGATTCCTTACCTCTGACAGAGGAGCAAACACCTTCATTAGAGGAAAGATAGCCTCTTATAATAAATGGTGCTGGGGAAACCAGCTTTCCACATGCCATAAGTTTAATCTATACCTATATCTCACCATGAACTACACTAAAATCAAAATGGACCAAAGATCAAATACAAAAACACTAAATCTGCTGGAAGATACAACAGGTAGAAAAAGGGGCAGGCAGGCCAGGTGGCCCTAGTCCCACCCTGTGCTCCCCTCTGCTCGAGCAGCACCATACATCTGGGCTGCTCCACAGCCTCATGGACAGGTTCAACCTGGGAAGCGGCAGCTTTAGAGCCAGTCCAGAGCATTCCTGCATGAGAAGTGGGTGACCTTCGGCAACATGGGCAGCCCAGCGGGTGCACAGAACAAGGAATTTGACTGCCTGAACTGGGAAGCCCAGAGGCTGGCAGAGGCCTGGTTTGCAGCCCATGTTGAGGCCCACAAGATCCACATGAAGGAGTTGGAGCAACAGCAGAAGCTCTCAGAGTACAGCAGCCACCTCAACTCCGGCTCTCACATCTCCTCCAGGGCCAGCTTGGCACATGCCAACCCGGTGGTTGGAGAAAGACTTAAGAAAGACTTTTCTGAGCAGGCTCCTGCAACATGTACAGACTGTCTGCAGCCACCTAGGCCTTAGTCCCAGGGCACCTCCTCCCACAGGGGAAGCAGGGACACCTCTACCTCCATGGACACTGAGGCATCCCTGAGGGAAATTACGGGCTTGCTAGCAGAAGGAGAAGAGAAACACAAGAAGACTATGGTTTCCAATGCTCAGCTAGACAAGGAGATAAACAAATTCATGTACCAGGTAGACACTCTCAAAGACACGCTGCTGGAGCTTAAGGAAGAGCTGGCAGAGGCCTGACAGCAGTGTGAGGAAACCAAGGAGTTCAAGTGGCAGAGGCATGTGCACAGCACCCTAAAATTCCTGTTCATTGAGGTGACGGAGGCCCTGTGGCAGAGGACAAGAGGCTGGAGGCTTTAAAGAGGCAGAAAGAGTTCTTTGACTCCATTAAGAGCAAATGTGATGACGTTAGAGAACAAATAGCGCAGCTGAAAGAAGAATTCAAGAAACATAAAATAATCCTAAATTCAGAAGTAGCTACCAATAGAGAAACTTCAGACACACTAAATAATGTTGGGAACCCAGTCCCTACCAAGATGATGAAAGAAGAGAGAAACACCCTCAAGTCATCAGGGATGGAGCACTAGGAAGAGCCAGAGAAGTCAAGGTTGAAGGTGAAATTGTGGCGAATGTGGGGAAAAGAGAAATCTTGCAGAATACTGAGCAATAACAGCACTCTTTGTACAGGATGGTGAGGGTGTAGAAGTGTGATCCTGCTGAAATTGCTGAAGGTCAGAAAGCCTCCAAAAAGACTCAGCAAATGCTGGATTCAAGGAGCAACTTCAAAGTCAACATCCAGAGAACTGTGAAACTCTAAGGCAGGCTGGGTCACAGGAGGTCACAGTCATGTCAGCTGAGGGAAATGGAGCGTCCCTGAGGCAGCCCAAGTGTCCAGAGGTCGTGGAGCCCTGGGTCTTGTACATGGGCAGAACACTTGTAATGCTTCGGATATCGTAAAGCAAAGTGAGCAGTCCGTGGGAAGACAGGACCAAGAATACCAAGGTTTGAAAACAGACATAGAAGAGATTTACCCAAAACTGTGTTAGGGATCTGCTCCTGTGCAGGGACCCGAAGCTGAATGGGTGGGCAATGCAGATCCTGGGGGACCATGCAGGGGTCACACAGAGAAGGAGCTAGAGGCAGCAGGAGCTGCAGTGGGGATCCCTGAAAGTCACCCTTGGAATCGTCTGGTTGATAAGCTGGACTCTGGCACAGGGTACAGCTCAAAGAAGGACATCACAGAGCAGGAGGCAGCTGAGCCTGGGGAGGCCTCCACTCAGAGTGTAGAAGTAGGCAAGGAGGAGAGCATGGAGGCAGAGGGAGACACAGGAACAAAAGACAAGAAACCATTCCAGAAGATGTGCAGACTGTGCCTGGGGCTGCTGCAGCCAAGAGAAAGGCTCGGGTCCAGGGAGGGCAGACACTGATCGTGAACCCAATGAACAGAAGAGCACCCAGCAGGCAGAGGCATCTTAGTCATCCCAGAAGAAGGCAAAGAATAAGAAAAAGAAAAACAAGAAAATATCACTTGTACCTGTAGCAAGCCTTGAAGATGTTAAGAAAAAGCTGACCTATTAGAATGCAGATGCAGGCAAAGTTCAGGAAGCGTGGGACAGTTTGCTGACACAAGACCAGCAGCAGAAGCACAAGAGGAGGTGACTGAAAACGCAGCAAAGAAAATCCTGGCAGGAAGTGGCAAAGTCTTGATTGTTCTGAGCTGAGTTGGATGGAAACTGAACCAAGAGGATGATGTGAAAACAGAGGAGGGAATAAGAGAGCTTCTGGGGATCCCATAGATTTGGCAGGCAGTACCATTCAGTCCTTGGGCACTTACGCTGTCAAGAAAGTCAGCCAAGGTGTTACAAAAACTGAACACCTATGGGATTGATGACCATATTTCTAGGTCCTTGTTGGATTCTTGAACAGGTCTGTTTGCACTCTCACTGCTTTAGTGTCCACTTTATGTGCTTTAATTCTGTAACTTGAATAACTATTTCTAAAAGAACAATATGTAATGTATCAACTAGTGATTTCTTACTATTTATCTTCTTTTTTTGAAATTATATAATATTTCTACCTTTTTCCTGTTTTTTTTCTCTCTAAATTAAAAAAAAAAAAAAACTGAATACCTGGTGTCACTCCAGAGACAGAATGCAGATGGGACCAGCAGCTCCCTGCAGCAAAATGAAACCCCTCAGGGGCCACTGAGGATGCCTGTCAGACAGGAAGTCCGGAATTGTGTGTGACGTCCAAACAACAGAGTCAAATGCTCCAGGAAGCCACAGGCAGTGTCAGCCTAGAAAACAGTGACTTGTCTGGGCCAACTGGAGAGCAGGGGGAGCTTGGGTTCAGACAGTGAAGGCCACCAAAAAGGAGGGAATGAGAAGGGCAAAGAGGACTGAACCATGTCATAAGGCAGGCAGGCAGGGAGGGAGCAAGATGAGCTCCCGGGACAGGAACTTGGCACAGGGAGCTAACTGCTGCATGCTGATCTGCTACCTCCACCAGGCCGCTTGGAGGCCATCCTGAGGTGCAGACACACTGTAGCGCAGTCACTGTCCCAGCCTCTACTACACCATGGTATAGACCATTACTTTTAGGTTCCTATTAAATCATCAAGACATTACCCAGAATGAAAAGCACATTTATTTTCAGTGTGAATTTGAAATAAGAGCATTCCAGGAGTAACAATAATGTAAGCCTGCTCCATATTCCAACCAAAGGTGATACATCTTAGCATCTGCCACAGGCCAATATGGATGTGGACACTCTTGACCAAATAATCAGCATCTAATTGAGATGAACAAATAGCATTCTTAGATTTCTGCTTTATGAAGAAAATGGATATTTTAACTAATATGTCTCATTCAAATATATGCACTTTCATATTTGATTTTAATGTTTATATTATAACCTGAATGATGTTTTATTTAAAGGAGATAAATGGTCAAATAGCCTATAGGTCCCTGAGTGATAAGATTTGCACCTTTGAGACAATAATTATCATTTTAGGGATAACAAATAAGTATCTGAAAGCACTAGAGAGGTTTTATTTGCCTCTACCTCATTGAAGTATTTTATTTTACACTGATACTTTTGGATCTCATTCTCAATGGTGTCTGAATTTATTTTGTAAAAAATTTTGACTTCATACCGATAATGTACCAAATTCATTTTATACAAAGATTTCCAAAAAAATTTTTTGAAATGTTTTTCTGGAGTTGACATGTTGAAACTGCATGTCCTACTGTAGTATTATGCTAGGGGGAATCATCACAATTTTTTAAACCTTGAAATAGCTACTGTTTGTTTGAATGGCTTGTTAGTCAAAAGAGCAATACAAAAGTTACTTATTCTTGTGGAAACTACTCAGTCTATCATTGGATATTTTAAATAGCTGAATCACTTTTGTTATTTTAGTATAAATATATGTGTTATTTCTCAGTGTATTGATTGGAAAATTCTTGTTTTGATCTGCTAAAGAAATATATATTTTCTATATAAAGAAGCTTTAAAAATAATTGTAAAGTTAAATAAAAGGTAATGACCACATATAAAATCACAAGAGAATGTACATTATGAATACTGGTGACACTTGAGTTGATACTAAGTCATATTATTGTTACAAGATATAATTGAGTACACAAATATTAAACCCTCAGTAAAATCTGAGGCAAATGGAAGTATTAGAGAACTGAAATAAAAACATTTTACAGGGTTTTTTTTATTTTTTATCGGTACCGGGGGTCGAACTCATGACCACGCACTTTCAAGGCAGGCACTTATGCCGCTGAGCTAAATCTCCAGCCCAATAAAAACATTTTAGAATTCAAAAAAAAAAAGTAAGTAGAAGAATTATTGAAGACATAGGTAAAGGAAAGAGTTTATGAACAAAATCCCAATTACACAGGAAATGCTACAAAGAATCAACAACTAGAATCTCATCATATTACAAATCTTTTGCACAGCAAAAGCAACTACCAACAAACTGAAGAGACAAACCACAGAATGGGAAAAAAAACTTTTACCAGCTATTTCTCAGATAAGGGACTAATATTTAGAATATATAAAGAACTCAAAAAAAAATCAGACCCTCTAAATTTAAAGACTCAATCCAAAAATGGGCATCTGAAACAAATAGACACTTGTCAGATGAAGAAGTAGAAGTGACAAATAAATATATGAAAAAAAGTTCAACATTACTGGTCATTCAAGAAATGCAAATTTAAACAACACTGAGATTCCATCTCACTCTGGAAAGAATGGCTATTATCAAGAAATCAACCAATAACAAATGCTGGTGAGTTATGATAAAAGTCAACTTTCTGTATTGCTGGTGGGAGTGTAAACTGATACAACCAATATGGAAATCAGCATGGAGATTCCTCAAAAAATAAAGCTGGAGGTTCCACTTGACCCAGCTATTCCCCTTCCTGGTATCTTCCCGAAAGAGTTAAAAACATCATACCACAGTGATTATGCACATCCATGTTTATAGCCACACAATTTTTAATAGCTAAATCTTTGAAACAGCCCAGATCCCCATCAAGGAATGAATGGATAAAGAAGATGGGTATTTATATACAATTGAGTACTAGTCTTCCATAAAGAAAGATAAATGAGATATTTCTAGGTAAATGGATGCACCTTAAGATCATACTTTTAAGTGAAATAAATCAGATATACATGTTTAAAATCACATTGTTTCTTCGTGTAAGAAACCTAAAAGGTAAATAAGGACCAAAATAGATGATAGATATTAGGAAGCACCAAAAAAAATGTTTAAATGGGAAGGGGAACAAGGTAGGGTAAGGGAAGGAAGGGAAAAGGAAAAAAATCCAGAAAATAGAACAAAAAAAATGAGACAAAGTTTTTATAAATAAGAAGGGGGCAGGGCCAGGGATATAGCTCAGCGGCACAGTTCCTGCCTGGCAAGCACTAGATTATGAGTTTGATTCCCAGTACCAACAAAGAAGGGGCAAATGGGGAAATAAAGAATCAATATGTATTTATGTACAGGTACAAATTCCCTCTGATGAATGTGATCATTATGTTTCAATAGTATACCAATAAAATTAAAAGAGGTGGGAAAAAGATTTGATGAGATATAGAAATTCTGATTGCTTTCCAGACTAGCTATACATTTGTTTTCTTTTCCATCACCAGTGAAATAGGCTTTGTTGTTTTTTCCCCTTATTCTAACACTAGCATTTTCTGATTTTTAGTTTTTGCTAATCTGATGAAAATATCTAATGACAGCATTTCATTGTTTCCTAGTATATGTTGGATATGTTTCCTTTTTATCTTTACTATAAATATATCACTTGTTGATATTTTTTTAAAAACTGGGCTTCCATTTCTTTTCATGGTGTTTCCTTTTTATCTTTACTATAAATACATCACTTGTTGATATTTTTTTAAAAACTGGGCTTCCATTTCTTTTCATGGTGATTAAGAGAATCTTTTAGTGTTTTAGATATTGGTCCCTTACCAACTTGAAATATTGCAAGTATTTTTTTCCAATTTGTCAGATATGTCTTTTGCCTATCAACCTCTAAGTCTCATATAGTCAAAATTTTTCCTTGAGTGGTGTATGTGTATAAAACTGGACTTTCCATTTAACTGAGCTATTCCCCTTCTTGGTATCTTGGTGCTTGTGCCCCTGAGCTATAGCCTCAGCCCTTCAAATGCAAATTTTGGAACTGAGAAAATATATGAAATAAATATTTCATTGGATGAGCTCAATAGTAGAACAGAGGTGATGAAGAAAATTAATAAAGTTATTGACAATTCAACCTGAGAGAGATACTTGGGGGAAATGAATAGAGCTTCAGGGACTGTGGGACAATATAAAAAGTGTTAACATCTCTTTCAACTAAGTCCCTGCACCAGAACACAAAGATGATGCCATAAACAAATTATGAGGCTACACAGCTGAAAATTTCCCAAATTAGTTGAAAGAAATATATGGGTTCAAGAATATAAGCAAATCCTAAACAGGCTATGTTTTATATCCAAGCCCAGATACATCATAACCAAGCATCAAAATTAAACCAAATAGAAGAAATAATTGTACACATAACTGGCACAAAATAATACCTCACATGCAGGGGAACAAGTTTGAATACCTGTGCATTTCTTATCTGAAATTGAGGAGACCAAAAGAGAATGGGCAAAATCTTTAAATTGCTGAAAGAAAAAGTGAATGCCTAGAATTCTATGCTGGGGAAATTACAAACAAAAATTAGGCAAAATAAAAATATCTTTCAGTAAAAAGATACAGATCTGGACTTCGGAGAGTTCTTCAGGATGAGGGGATGATACGGGAAGGGAACTTGAGACCTCAGGAATAGAGGGACACCAGACATAGGAAATATCTGAGGAAATGTGACATTTTAAGTTCCTTAAAATAATTATGACTATAAAAAGCAAAAATTATAGGTCTGGAGAGTTTCATGTATGTGAGTACAGTATACAGGACAGGCATAAGGGAAGGGAACAAAATGATTTACACAATTTAAGGCTTCTTTGCTTTCCTTGAAGTATGAAAGTTTTAACTTTGAATGTTAAAAGTGAGATTTATGTATTAAAATCCTTAAAACAACTATTAAAAAATTGAAACATTTATCCAAAAGATAAACTAAAATTGAATTCTAGTGAATACTTCCATAACTAAAAAGAAGGCATAAAAGATGAATTAAGGAAACAAAGCAAGTTTTAAAATGATATACTTAAAGCCAATTACATCCGAGGTTACCCTAATAATGAGTCCTGGACACATCTATTAAAAGATTGAGATGGTCAGATTGGATGGAAGGGGCAAGGGGCAAGGCCCAACTTTATACTGCTAATAAGAAATATCCTTTAAACATAATGATAAATGGATTAAAAGTAAAAAGGCAAAGCAAGATAAGCCAAGCAGATATTAATCATAAGAAAGCTACAATGGCTTTAGTATCAGACTGTGTGGATTAAAAAGCAAGGAATATTACCCTGAATAAAGAGGCAGTTCATGGGTCAATTCTTGAAGAAAACAGTAATAGCCTAGGAAAGTATTTCTCTGTAACAGAATTCCAAAATACACAGTAAAAACTGAAAGAACTGGAAGAAAAAATATAAAAATATACAGATATACTTGACAAGGTCAACACTTTTCCATCAGGTTGATGTTGGACAAAAAAACTAACAATGATATAAAACACTTGACCAGTGCCAGCAACTGGCTGCTACTGGTGTCCACAGAACACCTCTTGTCACAGCTGCAGTCCCTTCCAGGGCAGCAGAAATGGCCAACAAGAGAGACTACATTCTAAGCCCAAAAATCACCTTTCCAGGAAAAGAAACAAATACAATTCAGTAAAGTTACTTATACTACCAGTTTCTCTTAGTTTATTGAAAAGAAAGGTTATGCTAATATCATTTGAACAATTTTTCATGCCAATATCTTGTACTTTGAATAACTACTTTGAGGATAACAATAAGCAATGTATTAACCATTCTTACTCTATTATTTTATTTTGAAGTAGTTTTATTTTTCTATAAAATAAAAAAATCACCTTCCCAAATTCAAAAGAAAAAGTATATTTTCTGGCCATAATGAATTTAAATTTCAACAACGTAAAATACCTGGAAAATCTCCAAATATTTGTAAATTAAACAACATACTTTTAAATAACTCATAAATCAAAGAGCAAGTTCAGAGGAAAAGTAGAAAAGACAGAGTCCAACAAAAACACTTTAGTAGTTCACTGTGCTAATAAACATCTAGAAGCTCTTGGTCACTACTCTTGTAATTGTAAAGGCCAACAAAGGTAGTTTGTATTAATCTCATAATCTCAATAAATTCAGTATTAAAATATTTATAGAAATTTTTCTTCCTGATGTACATAAACTTTTTCGGCAAACCTTGTGTTTTGAACTAAATGAAAATTAAAATGCAACATATCAAAATTTGTGCAATGCAGTTTAAGGTTTAGAGAGAAATTTATAGTATTAAATGTTTATGAAGTTAAAGTGATTTGAAATCAACGATTTAAGCTCCTATCTTTAGAAACTAGAAAAAAATCAAATAATTAAGTTCATAGTGTAGTGGAAAGAAATTGCAAATGTAATTACATAAACATTCCATAAATGTAAGAATGGAAATTAATTAAATAGAAAATGGACAAATGAAAATTAAGCAATAATGAAAGTGTAACAAATTCAACAATATAAACTTGTATCTTAAAAAAAAACTAGAAAAGGGACAGGAAATTAAATCCAAACTGAAGAAAAGGAAGGAAATAATAAAGATAAGAAGTGATATTAGTAAAACTGGAAACAAAAACAATGAAGACACTCAATGAAACCAATAGTTGATTCTTAGAAAAAAAATCACTTCAAGCTCTGTTTGACTTGATGGTTTGTGCTGAGAAGTCTTCCATGATACTGATGGGTTTTCCTTTATAGGTGATCTGTTTCTTTTCTCTAACAGACTGAAATAGTCTATTCTTGTGCTGAATTTCTGTGATCTTGATTATTATATGTTTGGGTGTAGATTTATTTTGGTCATAGCTACTTGAAGTCTGTATGACTCACTTATCTGTATGTCACAGCTTCTTTTCCCTTGCTTGGGAAGTTTTATGTTATTATTTCTGTAAATAGTCTTTTTATATCATTTGTGTTGACCCCTGTTTTTTTGCTGATATCTATCCATCCTAAATTATCTTTTTTTTTTTTTTTGCATCATCCTGCAGCCACTGAATTGTTATTTCCTGGTTCCTTGTTATTTTTAAGAGATCTTTCCTTTTGCAATCACTACCTGCAATCCTGTCTTCAAGGTCTGAAATTCTATCTTCAGTTTTTTTCAACTGGTTTTGCCAGCTTTTAATTGAGTTGTTAATTTCCTGGGTATCTCTTTGAATCTATTTCATGCATTGTATTCCTTTCTATATTGTTCATTCAAGGTTTCCATCATTTTCCAATGCTTTGCTTTTTTTATCTATGTCTTCTTTAGATATGCTCAGAACTTCTTTCATTATGTTTGTCATTTGTTCTTTTTCCTGAGATATTATTTCAGATCTGATTACTTAGTTGGATCCAAAATGTACAACAGATATTGTGAAGGTGACAAGGGAGGAAATATCTGAAAGGGGAAGATGGCAGCCAGTGTTAATTTCCTAATACCCTTGTTTTGAAGTCTTGTATTGTTTTCATGGTTTGGTTTGGTTTGGTTTGGTTTTATTATGTTTTGTTTTCTTAGATTCTATTATGTCTGATGGTATAGGCAGCTATTTTGAAGACCACAAGATATATTATAGTAGTCATTGTTGATTTCCTATTATCTTGTTTTGAAATCCTGTATTGCTTTCATTGTTTTGCTTTGTTTGGTTTTATTCTGTTGTTTGGTTTGATTTTATTATGTCTTACAGTATGGAAAGCTATTTTGAAGATAACATGAGGCATTATGGTAGCCACTGTTGATTTCCTATTTTGTTTTAAAGTCCTGTACTGGTCTTATTTTATTTTGATTGGCTTTCTTCTGTTTCATTTTGTTTAGTTTTATTCTCTTTAAAATAAAGAAAAGTAAAATAGAATAAAATCATGAAATAGAAAAAAATTTCAATAAAATGGACAGAATTTGAAACCAACTGACCAAGAAAAACTGAAAAAGCAGAAACTACAGACATTCAAAGATCAAAATGGGACATTGTGACTAACTGTGCATCCACACACCCAACAAGGCAGATGAAACTGACCCATTCCCCAAAAGACATAACTTGTAGAAGTAACACAAAAATAACTATAAAAGTTCTTGTTAAAATAATTGAATTTGTAGTTAGAAAAATCTTCTTTAAAAAAACACACAGACTAGCCAAACCCATTTCAAGAGAAAATATTTCCAATTTTGCACAATCCTGTCCTGAAGACAGAGAAGGGAACACCCTGGACCAATTCTGTGAAGCCAGCCTTGCCCTGATACCAAGAGTGGATAGATACTACAGCAAAACTACAAGAAGTATTCCTCATGAATATAGACATAAACATTTTATAATTATCAAATTGAATCCATAAACATGTAAATGAGACCAAGGTTGATAATTCAAGATTGGTTGGCAACTGAAAATCACTGAAATTTGCAATATTATCAGACTAAAGAAGAAAAACTATGATCAGTTCAACAGATGCAGTAAAAGCATTTTATAAAGTATTCATACAAACTGTCAGAAAACAAGGAATAGAGGAAAATTGGTAAGTCATCTACAAACAAACAAAACAAAACCCTAAACTGGTATCATTCTTAACATTAAATGACTGAAGTTTCCCCGCCAAGATCAGCAACAAGACAAAGATGTCCTCTTCACTAATCCAAAATAGCGCTGGAAGCCCTAGAAATGCAATGGGTAGGACAAAGAAACAACTGTCTCTAATCTCAGATGACATGATAACCAGTGTAAAAAATATTCCATAGATTCTATTAAAAAGCTCCAAGAACTACTAATAAGTTTAGCAATGCTACTAGGAAAACAAATTGTATTTCTGTATATTATTCTATATATTAATAATGAAACATTGAAAATTTTTGAGATTTCATTTACAGAAACAACAAAAATATAAAATATTTAGATATAAATCTAATACAAACATACAGGATCTATCTGTTGAAAACTAGTAAACACTGATGAAAGTAATTAAAGACCTAAATACAAGGAGAGACCACCATGCTGAGGCAGTAATGTTGGGATGGGTCCCCAAAATCACTTAACTGGTTTAACAATCCCAGGAAAATCCCCTTGGGAGTTTCTGTAGATATTGATAAGTTAATTCTAAAATGTATGTGGAAAGACAAAGGAGCTAGAGTAGCCAAGACAATTCTAAAAAAGAAAAAAACTAGATGTGAAGATTAATTACTTACTTAAGTTGGCAGTTTGATACTGGTGAAAATTTAACACAGAGAATATAAAAGTTTAAATTGTAAAATTTTGGGACAAAACACAAAAGAAGAGGTGGGTGTACTAGCACATACCTGTAATCCCAGCACTCAGAAGGCTGAGGCAGGAGGATCACTGTGAGTGTGAGGCTAGCCTGGGCTACAGAGTCAGTTCAAGGCCAGCCTGAACTGCAGAGCAACACTTTTCTTGAAAAAAAAATCATAAAAGAAGAATCTTTGTAAACATAGGTTGGATAAAGAGCTCCTAGACATGACATCAAAAGTATGACCTACAAAAAAAGAAATAGATAAATCACACTTTCTCAAAATTAAACACTTTCATTCTCCCTACCACTCTGTCAAGAAAATGAAAAGGTAAGCCACAGAATGTGAGAAAATTTTTACAAACCACACATATAAGAAAAGACATGTGTCAGCATACATAAACAATTTTCTAAACTGAACAGTACAATGGTGATATGGTAGAAAATATTCAAACAGTTTAGCAAAGATAACATATGGATGGCAAATACACAGAAGAAAAGACTTGACATACTTGGTCACTGGGAAACACAGGCTGTGCCACACAATTTCAGAACACACCTACTGGTAATACAGAGGTTTTGGAAAAAAATAAAAGCAAGTGCAGTGCCACAGATGCTGAGCTGCTGGGACCAGTGCCACTGTAGGGGTGCAGCCATGATTGGTGGATCAGCTTTGAGAACAGATGGGTGATTCCTTACACAATGAAAAACCTGCTACAGGATGCAATGGCCTTGGGTAAATGCCCCAAATGACACGAAGATCTGTGTTTACAGAAAAACCTGCATGTGAGTTCTTCCCCACAGCTCTGTCAGAACTGGAGGCCACCCAAATATTCCTCTGCGGTGAATGGACACACAGTTTGTCCACATCAAAGAACCTTCCCTGTTAGGGACACAGATGGCCCTTAAATGCACTCCACTGAGTGACAGAGCCACACATGGCTGGTGCCATCCATGGGTGTGTTACATCCCCTCCTATCCTCCCATCTGTCACTCTCTGGCCACCAGTCAGTACCTATGTCCAGGTATACACTGAGGCAACCTTGGAGTGGTGGCTTCAGCTGAAGCCCAACGAGCCTGATGACCTAGCACAGAAAGGCTGGGCCTGTGGTCTTGATTTGATCTTGATGGCTCCAATTTTGGTCTTGATATTAACATAACAGACACTTGCCCTTAGGCCCTACACCAGCTCCAAGTTGCTTATGAATTTATGATACCAGTTATGAAACCTCTTCTTTTCCAGTTTGTCCTTAAGAGACTGAAGACTGGGAGTAAAAATCATATTGGGTTGTTTGAGTTGCTTGAATTATTTTGTTGTTTGGGGATATTTTTAAACTCCAGAAAGAATGTGTATCCCTGAAATTTGAGAATCTCTGTCTTGAAATATGAGTAGGACCCCACCACCACTACCACTCACAACCTACCTAGTCCCAGTAAAAGCAAACATCTGAAACTTCCGCAGACTGCAGAGCCATGAACCCATGTGTTGGATCTGGAACTTGTTTCTTCACTTCTATGGACACCATGGAACTCCAGCAGAGTGGGATGATCATAGTTCTAGCTTGGCTGAGGCACCCAATTGAGGGGACCCTAAGCCTGGGGCCTCTTCTAAAGACTTTCTCAGAAAGTCCCACAAGCAAGAAGTTACAGAAACATCTTCATGCTGCAGGGCAGCAGGATGTGGAAATCCAGTTGACCTACCCCCACTTCCAGGTCTTGGCTTCCCAGGCCCCAGGTTTCTGCTGAAGTAGACCAGTAAAGCATGGTATTTCTCTAGGCCAGAGGCTCACAGGAGGGGGCTCAGGAAGAGACAAGGCCTCAGCAGGCACATCCAGAGCTTCACAAAATGGCCTGGTAAGTAGAAATATCAGGAGCATTGCAGGACTAGGGTCTTCCTCCTTGAGGGTAGAAAGTGAAGAATGGAGATATAGAGGATGGGGTGTAGGTTGGAGATGAGGAGAGTGGAGAGGAGGGTGGAGAGTGAAAATGAAGAGGGTGGAGGTGAAGAGGGTGAGGGTCAGGGTGGAGGGTGTGAGGAGGGTGGAGGGTGTGAGGAAGGTGGAGGTGAGGAAGGTGTAGGTGAGGAAGGTGGAGAGTGGAGAGGAGGATGGAAAGTGTGAGCAGGGTGGAGGTGAGGAGGGTGGAGGTGAGGATGGTGGAGGGTCTGAGGAGGGTGGAAGGTGAAGGTGAGGAGGGTGGAGAGTGAGGAGTGTGGAGAGTGTGAGGAGGGTGGAGGTGAGGAGGGTGGAGGTGAGGAGGGTGGAGGGTCTGAGGAGGGTGGAAGGTGGAGGTGAAGAGGGTGGAGAGTGAGGAGTGTGGAGAGTGTGAGCAGGGTGGAGGTGAGGAGGATGGAGGTGAGGGTGAAGGGTATAAGGAGCATGGAGGTGAGGGAGAAGGGTAGGGCAGAGGAGGGTTGACTACAGGCAGGGCTTAAGGGAAGAGAAATGGCTTGATATTTCATCAGGTTTGCTCTCACTGAGGAGAAAAACCAGAGGATGCACAATGCAGGCTGACAGACCTGGCTGAGGTCATAGACACCCTTGCCTACCTGGGCCTCATGCCAGGAACCTGACTGCAGCCCACAGTTCCCAGCCAAAGCGTCAGGATCCCCTTGTGGTATCTGTGTGTGTCCTGCAGCCTTGGCTTCAGGCTAACTAGGGGGCTGGGGAAAGAGTCCCGTGGTGAGCTGCACTCACCTCCAGCAGCAGCCGCCCCTCCTGCACAGGGGCCCCTCCTCGCGGGCTGTCTCCAGGTGAGAGGGTGCACGTCTCCTGCACAGCTGTCAGACAGAAACAGACTGGTGAGGTGGAGACACAGCTCCTCACATTTTCCTAGCTCGGCCACAGCTACTGCTGTATCTGTGGCCATGGTGCTGTTTTGTATCGGTGGTTCTAGGGGCAAGAGGAGCCTAGGTCCCATGTCAGCAAGGGGCAGCAGGGGTGTGACCAGAATGCAGAGGTGGACCTAACCATGTGGAAACTGCCCTTGTATCCATCTCCCTAGCATTGCCAAGTCCCCCTCCATGACAAGGACACCAGGGTCTTGCAGTACCCTGTGAGACACAAGAACTGGACCCAACATGCCAATGCTGTCAGCCTCTGCATGTCAACCACTTGTAGTCCCCTCCCAGGCTGAAGTGTCTGAGGGCACCCACTAGAGGACAGGATATTCCTAGTGAAAGTTCCCTACCCTGTGTGGCAAGATCACTCTGCAGTGAAGAGCTCAGGGTCCAGATGGACTTCGTTCTCATCCCAGTTGCTGAGTGCTGGCTTTTGGACCCAGCTGAGTGTCTAACTCTACAGTGAGCATCCAAATTGGCATATGGAATGGTGAGGACCATCCACCCAAGAGGGGGGATAAAAAGAGGGTCTCATCCAATCAGAAAGAGACTTGTTTTGACCTTGGGATACACTATGCCACCAGCATTTCCTTTGGATAATGAGCTATTCGTGAACTTTTCTCCTTCAGAGCAGCTGTCTTGAGGTAGCCGATTTCACTGATTTAGATCCCCATAAGTATCAAGACTGTCACAAAACAGCCTCCAAGGTAGCATCCTCTGACCCCTCACTGTCCCACTGAACCTGACCCTGACCAAGATGTGCCACACACAGAGCCCCACTGCTCAGAGAAGTCAAGCCAGCGGGCACCAGAGTGCTTTAGAAGCTGCTCAGAGTTCATTTATGGCCTATCACAAAAAGCAATACTTGAGTGGAAGCTCTGTAGTTCGCAGTCACTCAGGCAGGACGGGTGTTCCCAGTTCCACCTGCACTGTGTTCTGGACAACTGCAGCCTACACCTCACTGCAACGCCATGCTTTCCTGACCTGAGGGGCCTCCCATAACTTGTCAACTTGTCCATATGAACTGAGAATGACCTCATTCTCCTTGGGCCACCCTGGTGTCCACACCTGGCCGCTGGGAATTCCCAGAGCCTGCCACACATGCAGGACTCACTTTGGGTCCATCTCTGCATATTCTGGATCCAGATGGGTATAACCCTCCTCCCTTGGGGACTGGGGCTGCCCAAGGGACACAGGAGCCCCACCCTGACATTTTCCTGGGCTGCTGCCTCCACTGCCACAGTGCAGAAGGAAGACAAGGACGGGGTGGGGCACTATAGGAGGTGGTGACCACACAAGGCATGTCAACCACTTGTAGTCCCCTCCCAGGCTGAAGTGTTTGAGTCTCACCCACACACACATCAGAGCCATCACTCCCACACCCTGGTCTCCCGGGTAAGACTGGGTTTCTATGGCTGGGCTTCCTGAAGACAGGCATAGACCTGGGGTGCCCGCAGCTCCCCGGCAGGGCCCCCAGCTTCCAATGGCTCCAGGAAGCCTTTGTCTGAGGTATTTACCCACCTAGCCCTACTAGCATTGGGTAGAGACCAGCCCCTGGCAGTGATGGCCCTGGCCTGGGCTGCTCTGCCCTACGGAGTGGGTGGGTGAAGGCTCGCATATCCCCAGTCACTACGAGGGACTGGACGAACTGGACACCACGTTCCCAAGGCCCCGGCTGCAGAGGACAGCGTCCCCAGCTAGGCCACCCACGCACGAAGCCAGATGCAGCCACCCGGGGTCGCCTCCAGTGGCCCCAAAGGAGGGTCCCCACCTCAACCCCACCCCACCCCCACTCCATCCCCACCGCGTGCAGTGCGCTTCCTCCTGTGGCCAAGACTGTCACGCAAGGCGGCAGATCGCGTGCGAGCTGAGCCACAGGCAGGACAGGGCGGGGGGGGGGGGCAGGACAGGGCGGGGGGGGGGGCGGGATGATCTCACCCGCCCCCATCCGGCCCCTTGCATCCGCGGCCCTGGCCAGCGATGGGGAACAGGTATTTTCTGAGGGACTGCGCAGGGCAGAGGCCGCAATCTCCAGTCCTACGGTCCCCTGGGCGGGGGGCAGGCAGCGGGTGAGTTGGGGTGGGGAGTGAACACAGGATCCCCGCGCTGCAGCCCGGGTCCACCCTTTCCTGCCTCCACCAGTCACGCCCCTCGTCCAGGAGCTTCCCCTAGGGGATGGCACCGCGTTGGATATCTTAATTTCTTGTTTCCCTGGAGATTCATTTGGAATAGCAAGAATCTGAAGACTGCCACGGAGAGTCGGAGAGTCGGGCATGCCTGCAATCCCAGCACTCCAGGAGGCTGAGGCAGAAGGATGGCAACAGCCCAGCCTGGGCAACTTAGTGACTTAGTGAAACATTGTCTCAAAATTTAAAACTTTTTTTTTTTAAGGCTGAAGAGTAGCCCAGTGTCTTGGGTTCAATTCCTAGTAACACAAATGCACACCTGCCATAGGGCAGCTAAGACTGCCACACTGTCAGCAACACTGGGGTTCTCACAGCCAGGGGATACTACAAGGCATCACCCTGGGTGGGACCATGCACCCGGGGGCCATCCCCTCCAGCAGCCTCAGAGGACTCATGGCCTCAGCCTGGCCTTGTTCCTGGTGAAAGACAAGCAGAAAGACGGAGCCATCTCTGCTGCTGGTCCCTGCTGTGATGCCTGGCAAGTGGAAACCTCTTTGCTCCCAGCTCCAGTGAAGCCAAGCCTTCTCCTGGCAGTGGGGTGGCATCTAGGTAACTGGGTAACTGGCCCCGTGGCTACCCTTCTCCTGAACTTACTGTGGTTAGGAGCAGAGATGTTCCAGGATTGCAGCTAAAGTTCTCTGAGTGTAAGGCTAGGTAACGTTTATTTTAGATCTTCAAAAGATAGAGGGGTGGGAGCCAGGCAGAGCTGGAAGAGCTGAACAGAGTATAGGAAAGACAGAGTTAAAGAGGGAGACAGCCTGGTTGGAGAGGGGAGAAGAGACGTCCCATTTGCTTGGTCTCCTCCCAGGCAGTGGTCTGTTCTGCTCTGATGTGTGTGTGTGCTGGGGGGGCAGATTCTCAGGCAGGCTGCAGGCTTCAGAGTTCTAGCCCACAGCTCCAGTCTCCCCTGTGCAGAGGCTGGGGAGCAGTGGCACAGAAACAGGGATGGACAAGCAGGGGTGGCCCACACTGAAATCCTGGGGCAAGACTGTGACATGCTTCAAGGGTCCCCCAGCCACAAATGCCTGACCCCTTCCTTATGCAAGAGGAGAGGTGTAAAGCCCAGCCATGCAGGTGCGTTGCAGAGTGCCCTGTGGACACTGCTTCCCATGCCACTGTGTAGGGTCACAGGTGTCCAGAGGCATAAACCAAAGGTGAAGATAAGCCCTGAGCTTCCCACCCGGTCTTAGCAGGCATATCAGTCCTAATGATTGGAGTTTAAGAGGCATACTTCACACAGATGTGATCAACAGACAGACATGACAGATACCCCCAGAAAGCTTCCTAAATAAAGTTGCTCATGCAGTGCACAGGGTGGTGTCATGTATAATCTCAGCACTCCAGGGGCTGAGGCAGGAGGACTGTGAATTCAGGACCATTCTGTACAACCTAGCAATTTAGCAACATCCTTCTCAAAACAAAAATAAACAAAGGGCTGAGGATGTGGCTCAGTATGAAGGCTTTGGGTTCAACCCCTAGTAGCAAAAAGAAAAAAAATTGTTGCTCAAAGATCTATAGGTTTTCTGGGAATACCTTAGTGCTGAGGAGTTGCTACATTGACAGCAGAGTTGACCTCTAAGTCCTGAAAGGATACCAAAGTCCTCCTTCTGGGTCCAGGACAGCTGAGTTCAGGACAGATTTAGGACAGGTGCATTTAAGACAGGTGACTTCATGACAGGTGGGTCCAGAACACTCAATTCCACCAAATGTGGGAAGCACAGAGCATCCATGTGTGGAGCCGCTTCCAGGGACCAGAACACAGGACTTCTGCCCCATCGATTCAGAGAACAGCCAGGTTTAGATCTAGTGTTGATGGTCACAGTTGGTTGGAGTAGATCTGGGTCCAGACTTTGATAAGGATAGGTCACAGTGAAGGTCCTGGGACAGCAATGAGGGGTTTCTGGAGGAACCCAGCTTCTATCAGTGACCCACGTTGGCCAGCCTCCATGGTTTCAGGGCCACCTGGTTGCTGAGCTGGCACAGAGCAGCAAGGGGAGAAGGAGGTGTGGGGCACCATCTGCTCATGGGCTCCTGGTTCTCAGGCTTTGGTTTTTAGTTTTCCTCAATCTGCAGCCTATGGGGCTCTCGGCATCCTTAACTACATGAATCAACTGTGTAACACTCCCTGTTCTGTTTCTCTGGCGAATCTTAAAGGAAACACACAGGAGAGTTGAGCTAAGGTGACCCTTGGTATTTCAGTGTCAGCCCAGGCTCCACGATGTGGTGAGAATGTGACCTACTGAGCCTGCCACTATCTGTCATGCTGTCACTCTGCCTGCCTGGGACCTCACCCACTATGAGGCTCAAGGACCCAGGAGGTGGCAGGGTGACCACATATCACAGTGGGTATCTGGGCTGTGCACTGGAGTTTGGCTATCAACATGACGGTAAGTGACCATGAGCATATACATACAATGGCATGGGTGTGTGGGGATGCGTGTGAACACTGTGAGAGATGGTGTCATGAATGTGTGGGTATCTAAACTTATGTGAACAGTGTGTGAGGGTATATGAAATGTGTGTGAGGGCATGTATATAAACAGGTACATGTGTCAGGGTACTTTGCAAACAATATATAAGGCCATGTGTGTGAACAGTATGTTAGGGAATGCGTGTGAATAGTGTTTGTGTGAACAGTATGTGTAAGGTGTGTATGAACAGTATGTGAGTGTGTGGAAACAGTATGCATCAGAGTGCATGTGTGAACAGTATGTGTGAGTGTATGTGCATGAACAGTCTATAAGCGGGCACTGTGAATGATGTCTGAGGATGTGTGTGAAGTGTGTTAGGGCAGCGTGGAAACAGTGTTGTGAGGGCACAAATGTGAATAGTGTGTGAAGCCATTATGTGAACAGTGTATCTAGAATTTGTCTATAAATTGTGTCAGGGCACATGTATGAACAGGGTGAGTGCAGGTGGGAATAGTCATGAAGATGTGCATGAATAGTCTGTGTCAAGGTGTGCGTGTGAGGGGAAGTGTGAGCAGTATTGTGAGGGAACCTATGTGAACACTGTTAGTGTATGTGAACAGCAGTGTGAGGTTATGTGTGTGCACAGATGTGTTGGGGCACATGTATGAGTGCTGGGTGCTGGGGATAAGGCAGGTGGACAGGATGCAGGATGCAACACACTGCATGGCACAGTTGTGGCCCATGGTGCTGTCACCTTGTGGGAACATGTGCATGAGGTACTTACAGGGATGGGAGGAGAGAGAGGGACTGGTGCTGGTGCAAAGCCTCCAGAATCCTGAGGTCAGATGGGCAGAGGAGGCTGAGATACTATTCAAAGCCCCAAATTCCCTGAGGCTAAAAAAAACACCAGGAATATAAATACACATTTGTTTCACCCAAAAGGCGACATCTACGAAACCAGAGCAGTGCAAGTTGTGTACTGAATCAGGTTGTTGCATCTTCTGTACAAAAATTTGCAGCTTTCTCACAGTGAGCTTTAGAGATTTTACACTTCCTCACAGTTCAAAAAGAACCACAAAAAAGCATTTCCTTTGAGACAGCAAAGACCACAGAGCCGCAGTTGGCAGTGCCCACATGGTTCCCTGAGGTCACACAATCTCAGGGCCTGTGGTGGCTGCAACCACATGTTCGTTCTGCAGAGGAAATGCATCCTTGCCTTCAAACCCCATGTCCTCATGCAAGATGTAACTAAAAATAGCTCTTTGGTGGAAAAGAGCATTATTTGTACACAGTGTAGATCCACATTCTCTCCATGATGTGAAACATCTGGAATGAGCAAGTTGGGCTCCTACAAGTGCTACTAGGAGAAAGCACACTGGTATCAGTGAGGGATCAAGAAATGTTAAAACCCCAAAATTGCTTTCAAGCTTAAATACTGAAAAATCAAACACTTATTCAGTTACTAAGTACACACCTGCAGGTGTGAAGATGGGCACACATGAGCCCTGTGGGCCACTGTGAGCAGTGCCTGCTGAGGTTGCAGATAGGACCTGATGCTCCAACAGAAGCTTGTTCTTCCCATTTGAGGGCACTGAACCTCACTGTGTCCACAAGTGCAGACTTTCACATCCAAGAGCACAGTCATCTTAGAGAGTATTGGCTCAGTCTGTATGTAATGGACTGAGCAGTGAATTTATCGTTACATAACGATGAACTTGCACACCACTCCAATGTGATTGGCTTCTTTGCCTTTAGTCGTCTTGCACAAACCAATCAGGACCACTGCAGGTCACTGGTTTACAACAGAGACTTGGAATAGTCTCAAGCAACAGACACAGACTGGTTGAATAAAAAGTTCTGATGCCTTAATGCTGGCAGGGACACTAGGACCTCATAAGAAAATGATCACTTGTGTACCCAGGCAGGCGCTCCCATTGATGACTGCCACTCCCTATCTCAGGGACACAATAGTGAAAGAAATGCACAGGACCTAACCACTCACACCAAGAGTCAGGAGTCACAGCATGGACACAGACTCTGTCAGCACAGGGTAGGTGTTACAAGAGCATAAGAGGTGGCCTTCTGGTAAAGGCCTAGAGAAGGAGGTCCCAAGATGACTGAGCAAAGGATCCCAGCACTCACCTCCACTTTAGTAAAGAACCAGACAATATAAGACCAGCTGCATTTTGAGGAGAATGGCTGAAATAACGCAGGAACTTAGCTAGGAGAGGAGGGATCCCTGAGGACGGGGAAACCTGGATGGTGGTAGTGAGTGACTCAGCAACTAGAATCCTGGCTCCTTGGGCAGGGAAAGTGTGAACAATAGAGTCCTGGTGGATACCACCATGTCAGATGCCAGTACCTGCAGAGAAGCCATGCACAGGGAGCCCAGACCCTAGAGCCCAAACACAAAGATCAGCCTTCAGTAAAGGAACCAGAGGTCTCCTTGCCCCCAATTTCCTGGTGGTGCAGCACAACATCATCTTGACCGCTGAGCACTCTTCAGATCCTATTGCCACCTGTGGGACCTCAGATAACCCCCACACTAGCACAGGGGATGTCACCAGATCCAGCAGAGCAACTATGGCCCAACCCAGGCAATGCCCTGCACTAGGGAACAGGTGGACCAACAGATGCAGGCTCTGCTCAAGACCTAAGGAGGAACAGTTCTTGTCCTGGGCCCAGGATTCCCTTCCCACAGTTACTGCTGCCTGCTGCTCCACTGGCAGACACCTTCCAGGTCCATGCCAACCCTGGCACCACCCCAAATGTCCCGAGAACGTCCACCACAGTCGAGGCCCTATCACTACCTTTGCAGCCACTAGAAACTCCCTTTAGCACCACCCAAGTATTGTCTGGGAATATAAATAAAGCCATCACTGCCACAGCAAGAGGGCCATACAATAGCAGTTTTCATCCAAGTGGGGCCTGAGGACATGTCCCCCACAGCATTGTCTCTGCCAGATACACAGGCCTGGCCATGATTGGCAATCAGCTGTTACCCCTGGGACTGAGGTCATACATATTCGGCAACCCATATCTACTGCCAAATCTATGATCTCTACAAATAGCTGCAATCTGAGATATAAGCCACCTGGAGTGCCACTGACTTTGATTACAGCTGAAGAATTCACACAGAGGTTATACCTCAGTGCCCACTTCACCAAGGACAAAGCACCCTAGCCAGCCAACATCCTACAACTCATTAACAGGAAAGTCATTCCCTACAGCTACTCTAGAAGAGGTATGATAACACTATCTATGCAGGCATAAGTAAGAACAAAAGAATTATGACAAAGACTGGAAGTATGGCACTCCCAAAGCAAGAATAATTTCTTAGAAGTGGAAGGATATCTTTGAAATTCCTGAAAAGGCATTAAAAATAATGATCCTACAGATACTCAGTAACATGCAAACAATACAAATAGGCAATTCAAAAAGTGAGAAAAAATTAATGGCATGAATGAAAATTCAACAAGGAGATAGAGATTATATAAAAGAATGAAATAGAAATATTGGACCTAAAAGAATCAAGAATTCAATTAATGAAGTAAGAATACAACTGAGAATTCCAACAGCAAACTATACCCAAAACAAAAAAGAATTTCTGAACTTGAATACAAGACTTTGCCTGAACAAAGTCAGACAAAGAGAAAAAAGAGGAAAGAATTTTTTTAA
Source organism: Hydrochoerus hydrochaeris (assembly GCA_004027455.1). Classification (NCBI taxonomy): domain Eukaryota; kingdom Metazoa; phylum Chordata; class Mammalia; order Rodentia; family Hydrochaeridae; genus Hydrochoerus; species Hydrochoerus hydrochaeris. The sequence goes on from PVLA01005925.1 coordinate 68,986, forward strand.
AAGAGGGGCTTGCCTGTTTCTTAGGTGACTGCCTGACAAGCACAAGGTCATGAATTCAATCCCTGGTTAAAAAAAAAAACTCTCAAGAACTTTTAAAAAGAATGGAGAAGTCATACTAGACTTATGGGACATTATTAAGTGAACAACCATTTGCATTGTGGATATTCCTTGAGGATAGAGAAGAAAAAAGGCATAGAAAAACTTATTCAATGAAGTAATAGATGAAAACTTTCCAAATCTTGGGAAAGAAACAGACACCCAGTCCAGAAAGCTCAAAGAACCCCAGATACACTTAAACAAAAACCGTATTCTCTGAGACATATTATAGTCAAAATGCCAGAAATCCAGGACAAAGAGAGAATCCTAAAAACATTAAGAGAAAAGTGCCAAGTCACATTTAAGAAAACCCTTCATTAAATGGTTAGATTCTTGGCAGAAACCTTACATAACAAGAGGAATTGAGTGACATGGTGAAAGTTCTGAAAGAAAAAACTGCTAACCAAGAATAACATACCCAGCAAAGCTATTGGTCATAAATGAAGGAGAAACAGACTTTCCAAGGCAAATAAGAATTAAATAAATTCATCAGCTCTAGACTAGCCCTACAAAAAATAATAAAAGGACAATAATTACTGTGATGGTTAACCTTGATGGCCAACTTGATTAGCTTGAGAGATGCCTAGAAAATTAGGAAAGCATACTTCATATGTCTGGTTGAGTCATGGAGGCACAACCTTGGGACTGTATCTGGTCCCTGGCACCTTCCTCTCTGGTGCTCCTCTCCTCTGCTCTGCTTCCAGGCAGCCATGAAATGAGAAAATTTTTCTCCACCACACCCTTCCACATGGTCATCTTTGGAGAACTGAAATTTCTGAAGTCATGAGCCAAAGAAACCTCTCCTCTTGAAATTGCAGATGTAAGACTTTTTGTCCCAGTGATGGGAAAGTGACCAATACAACGAACTATATTTATGAAAACACAAGAAAGAATAAGATCAGATAACACAATGAAAAAGAGAAAAGAATCAAATTTCATCATTACAGAAAACCACCAAACCACAAAAAATAAAGATGGAAAGGAACAAATAATATATAAAACAGAAAACAACAAAATGGCAGCAATAAATTGTTAGCGCATCAATTTGAATGTAAGTGGATTAAATCCCCAATCAAAAGATAAAGTGGCTGAACAATTTTTTTAAAAAAAGATCCAAGTATATGATATCTACAAGAAACTCATCTCACCAGTAAAAACACACAGAAAAATAAAATCGGAAAAAGATACTCTAAGCAGCTGATAACCAATAGTAAACATAAGCATCTATACTTTAAGTAGACTTTAAGTCAAAAACTATAAAAAGAGAAAAAGAAACCTACTATACAATGATAAAAGGCTCAATTTAAAGAGAGGGTATAGCAATCATAAGCATATCCACATCCTAAAAAAGTCAATATTCTTAGATCTAAATGCAGAGATAAACTCTAATACTACTTCAACACCTCACTTTTATCAATGGACAGATCATCCAGATGGAAAATCAGCAAAGAAATGGCAGGGTTACACTATGGTGTGGACCAAATGGTCCTAACACACATTTGATATCTACAACAGGTTCAGGATACACATTCTTCCCATCAGCACAGAGAACACTCTCCAGGATATATTATAAATTACATCACAAAACAGGCCTCAAAAAATCTTAAAAAGTTACTTTCTCTGACCACAATGGAATAAAACTAGAAACCAACCAAGGAGAACTTTAAAACTTGAACAAATACATGAAAATTAAATATGCTACTGAGCAATCAATGGGTTGATGAAAAATTGAGAAATTTAAAAACCTCTTGAAACAGATAAAAACAGAAACACCACATATCAAAACCTAAGAGATTCAGAAAAGTAAGTACTGTGTGGGAAGTTTATATCAACAAGTGCTCAATAAAATAGAAAGATATCAAATCTCAAGGAACTAGAAAAGCAAGAAAAGCAAAATGCAAAATTAGTGGAAGGAAAGAAATAACAAAAATAAGAGCAGAAATAAATAAAATACTTAAAAATAGAAAGCCTAATGAAATTAAGGTGTTTTTTATGACAAGATAAAATCAGCAAACCTTTAGCTAGGCTAACCAAGAAGAGAGATGAGAGAAAAGACCAAATAAATAAATTCAGAGACGACACATTTTAATTAATGTCACAGAAATGCACTCAATCATTAGGGACTGTTATAGACATATTCCAATATGTTGGAAAACCTAGAAGAAATGGATAAATTTCTAGGCATCTATAACCAACCAAAATTGAATGATAAAGACAGAAAACCTAAAGCAATCAATAATGAGCTATGAGACTGAATAATAAAATGTCTCCCCCCAAAAAAAGTTCAAGTCTGTATGGCTTTACTAGTGAACTTTATAAAACCTTTAAAGAAGAACTAACACATACTTCTCAAATTCTCCCAAAAAAATTGAAAAGGAAGAAACTGCCAGATAAAGCCGGCATTACTGTGATATTAAAACCAGAGGAGGACAAACACACACATATCTGCAAACCAACATCCTTGATGAAATAAAGGCAAAACTTCTCAATGGAACAACAGTAACCAGAATCCAAATGAACAGTAAAAAGGTGGGAGATAGAGCAGTGGATAACAGGCACTACACCAGTTGGCAAGTGATTCCAGTCCTAGTGACTTCCATCTATCCCTGGAGAGGGTGCTTGGGCAGATGCCATTTTAGGGAGAATCCAGATGAACCTAGGACTCAGAGAAGCCATGGCCTGGCTTCATCTCAGGATACCCAGTGTTCAAATCTCAGTAACTAGGTAAGGGACAACCACAGGAGTCATCAAAGTCAAGGAGCAATGATGAGGCTGGCCAGAGACACCCAGAGTGTTGTACACTGAATGACTCAGGTCACAACCCCACCACCAGAGGCTGGGATCAGCCTGAACTTCTGTGGATTTGAAATTATCAAAATTGGTGTCCTGCCCTAATCGTAACTGCTGTCTTGGTGGGACTATCCAGCACAGGTCCATACTCTGACTGCCTCCTTTGTCTACCAGCAAGAGCAGAGTCACACACTGAATTGGACTCTACCATAAAACTTCAGGCCTCAGAAAAAAATCACAGGCTTAAAATCACAAGAATACTTCCTCCTCTTCCCCCTCCTCCTCTTCTTCTTCTCTTTCTCCTTCTCCTCTTCCTCCTCCTCCTCCTTATTTTGATTGTTTTTTGTTTTTTCATGAGTCTGAACACTATTTGAGGGGGAGCTTTTAAGGGGTTATTCTTGTTTCAAGCTTTTTTTTTCTTTATTTCCCTACTGTCTTCCTCACCAGTTAACCAAGGCTCAGGTAATCTTCTTTTCTCCTTTAGCCTTGCTTCTATTCTCTGTCTCTTGTTTACTTTTCTATTTTTCTCTCTTATAAATTTTCTCCCCCTTATGGTAAGATCACTCTATTAAGTGGAAATTTACCATATATAATTTTCTGATTTGTCTTAGATCTTGTTACATAACTACAAATCTTGTACCTATGGTCAAAGTTGGAAAAGTAGCTAGGCACAACCCGGATGAATAGAGGAGGAGCCATACTGCAGCTACTCAGAGAAAATCAACTAAAAACACAAGTAATTGGAAGAAAAGGAGGAACACACATCCTGATGTCAAAATCAATCTGAAATAAGAGACTTGCAGATCCAACAAAACATAGACATAGGACTTAATAAAATGGTAATCCAGGCTACAGGGCTGCCAGTGGGTCTCCTGCCTGTGGGTGGAGCAAGACTACCACATTGGAAAGTTTTAAAACTTTGAGTAAACTGAAATAGTTCAGCTAATTCAAACCACACATGATACACTTGGGATATAAGGTGCCCTGCCTTTTTTCCTTCCTCCAAACAGAGGATGCTGTAGCCAGGCAGCAAATTTTGTTGGCATGCTCAAGGGCAAGTGACCAGAGGACTGATTCTCCCTCAGCCCCATGAGCAGCTTGTTTTTTGTTTTGTTTTTGTCTTGTTGTGCACTAGAGCAGGTAACTGAACCTCTACAAAAAACAAGGTTAGGGAACACAGTGTTGGTGGTGGCTGGAACCAGGGAAAGTGAGTCCAGTAGAGGTAAATGCAGAGGAGGTAGAGGGCAGCAAACCTGTAATATCAGACATAGCCTCATTGGAAATAAAGAAATACTTCCGTGACCTCATCGATGAATTTAAATCTGAAATTCTAACTCAGGTGAAGCAAGATATAAGAAGATTAATAAAAGAAATCCTGGATAATCCTCAAGTAGACACAAATGAAAGAATGGAGGAACCCAGAGAAAGGAGAGAAGCTTTTGATGAAGAATATAAACAAAATCTAGAATACATGAAACAGATCCAAACAGAATATCAGGAAATTAAAAACTCCATTGAAAACTGGCAAAACCTTTTAACACAAACTAAAGACAAACTTTCAAAACTTGAAGATAGATTTGCAACATATGATTGCTAAAGAAAAAATCTCTTAAAAATAACAAGGAACCAGGAAGCAAAGATACAAAGGCTAGAAGATGACAGGAGAATTTATAACCTAAGAAAAAAATATGTGAATGAAAATGCAGCAACAAATACAAATGAAATAAAAAGTCTATTCACAGAAATAATTAAAGAAAACTTCCCAAACATAGGTAACAGAAGTGAAGTTCAGATATATGAGGCATACAGAATTCCAGCCAGCTACAACCAAAACAGATCTACACCCAGACATATAATAATCAGGATTCCAGAAATTCATCACAAGAGCAGAATATTAAAAGTGGTTAGAGAAAAGAAACAGATTACCTATAAAGGAAAACTCATCAAAATCGCAGCAGGCTTCTCGATGCAAACCATCAAATCAAGAAGAGCTTGGAGTGAAATATTCCAAGCCCTGAAAGAAAATAACCTCCAACCCAGAATGATGTACCCTGCAAAACTGTCTCTTAGAATTAATGGAGAGACAAGATGTTTGCATGACAAAGAGGAACTGGGGGATTTGTGACCACCAATCCAACCCTGCAAAGAATATTGAAGGACATTCTAGAGAGAGAGAAGAAAATCACCAGGGTGCCAGGAACAATGGCAGAAAGGCCTCAAAGAAAGGGGCAGACAGTGGAATGAAGGAGAAAAATAAACAAACAACAATGACAGAAAAATAGCACAGCAGAGATAAGACAGAGAAGATTGGTAATATCACTATTTTGTCTTGACTGATTTTATTTGAATCTGGTATGCTTGAGAGTATCAAGTCTCAGAGTAGAGATAACTACTCTGAAGATGACAACATTCAATAGGATACACATTCTGGTTTGATTATGAACTGCCTTTGAAGTCCTATAATGTCTCCAATGTTTAGATTTTATTAATAATGTAATGCAATGCTAAGTTTAACTATACTATGTTTGATGATATAGACAATTTTATTGAAAATAACAAGAGACATCATAGTAACTACTGTATATTACCTAGTATTGTGGTTTTATATGTCCTTTTCATTTTGTGTTTCTTAGGAATTTGTATTGTTGACTTGTTTTGATTTATTTCTCCCTCTAATACAGAAAGGCTAGGTATACATGTAGAGATTTACACATGTGTAGAACTTCTAAGTAGTTTATGAGAATGGATTATAGTTACTGTAAAGAAAAAAGAGAGGAAAAGAAAATATTCTAAAGGATATAACTGCATGTATGTTTGAGTGTGTGGGATTGATAACCATGTTGCTAAGTTTTTATTGGATAGATGAACAAAACTGGTTGCCGTCTCACTGTTTGGATGTCCACTTTGTAGGCTTTACTTTTGTAACTTGAACAACTACTTATAAGAGGAAAATATGTAATTATCAACCAGTGATTTCTTACTGATTACTATTTTTGTGGGGTTTTTTTGTTGTTGTTTTTTGAAATCTTGTATTATTTCTACCCTCTTTCTGTTTCAATTTTTTTCTTTAAATAAAAAAAAGAAAAAAAAGAGAGATAAAGAACGTCACTACATCCTTGTAAAGGGAACAATCCAAGAAGAAGCAAATAGCAATCATAAATATATATGCAATAAATACTGGCTCACCCAACAGCATAAAACAAATATTCCCAAACTCCTTAATGAAATTGAAAGGGAAGCAGTATTCCCAAATTCATTTCTGAAAGCAAGCATTACCTGGATACCAAAACCAGAGAAGGACCCAGCTCAGAAAGAGAATTACAGGCCAATCTCCCTAATAAACATAGATGCAAAAATCCTCAATAGGATACTGGAAAAAAGAATGTAGCAAATCATCAAGAAGATTTTACACCATGTCCAAGTAGGATTCATCTCTGCAACACAGGGATGGTTCAACATATGCAAATCTCTAGGTGTAATACACCATATTAACAGAGCCAAGGACAAAAATCATATGATCATCTCAATAGATGCAGAAAAAGCTTTTGAAAGGTCCAGCACCCATTCATGATAAATACATTACAGAAAATTGGAGTAAATGGTATCTAGCTCAATCTGACAAAAGCCATTTATGACAAATTAACATCATACGAGATGGACAAAAATGAAAACTTTTTCTCTAAAATCAGAAACAAGACAAGGATGTCCACTATCTCACTCTTATTCAACACAGTCCTGGAAACTTTCACCAGAGCAATTAGACAAGAGAAAGAAATAAAAGGAATAAATACAGGAAAAGAAGAAGGTAAATTATTGTTATTTGGCACTTACATGATACTCTATGTAGAAGACTCCAAGAACTCCACTAAAAAAACTGCTGGATTTATTTAATAAACAAATTCAGTAGCATATCTGGATGCAAAGTCAACACTCAAAAACAATAGCTTTCCTGTACTTGAATAACAAACTCACTGAGGGAGAAATCAGGGAAACAATGTCTTTCACAATAGCATCCAAAAAATGAAATATCTAGGGATCAATGTAATGAAGGAAGCAAAAGATTTGTGCATTGAAAACTACAGTACTCTGAAAAGGAGAAGAGGATATTAGAAAACGGAGAGCTATCCCTTGCTCTTGGGTAAGAAGAGCCAGTACAGTGAAAATGGTCATACTTCCAAAACTATTATGTAGACTTACTGTGATTCTGGTCAAAATTTCAATAGTATATCTCACAGATTAGAAAAAAACTATCCTAAAATTCATCTGAAACCAGGAGAGATTTAGAAGAGCAAAGATAATTCTAGACAACAAAGGCAAGACAGGGGACATCACAATTCCTGACTTAAAATTACACTACAAAGCTACTGTGATAAAAGCAGCATGGTACTGGAAAAAAAAAAAAACCAAACACCCACCCTCAAAAAAAAAAAAAAACAGACCCAAAGATCAATGGAACAGATTAGAAGATACAGAAACGACTCCAGACACACTGAGCCACCTTATCTTTGACAAAGGTGCCAAACACATTCAGTGTAAGAGAGAAAGAGAAAAAAAAAAGAAAAACATAGCAAGCTCAAATAAATACCCTAATGTTGAACATCAAGTTTCTAGAAAAAGAAGAGCAAGCTGAATCCACCACAGATAGAAAGGAGGAAATTACAAAGATCAGAGCAGAAATGAATGCAATTGAGACTAGGACAACAATACAAAAAATTAATGAACTGAACAGTTAGTTGTTTGAAACATTACATAAAATAGACAAACCCTTATCCAATCTTAACAAAAAGGAAAAGAAATTATCCATATACATGCACTTAGAAATGAAAAAGGCAAAATCACAATTGATCCTGCAGAAATCCAGATTATTAATACCCACTTTGAGAACCTGTACTCAGAGATGGAAAACTTAGAAGAAAAGGATAAATTCCGAGACACATATGAGTTACTGAATCAAGATGATGAAATCAAAGCTGAATCAAGAAGATGAAAACATTCTAAATAACTCAATAACAGTCAGTGAAATTGAAAAAATAATTTTTAAAAAACTAATAACAAAGAAAAGTCCAGATTCTGACAAATTCACTACCAAATTCTATAAGAACTTTTAGAAAAGAGCTAATGTCACTTCTTCTCAAACTCTTTAATGAAACTGAAAGGAAATGAGTATTGTCAAAATCATTCCTAGAAGCAAGTGTTAATTTGATACCAAAACCAGAGAAGGATCTAACCGAAACAGAGAACTACATGTCAATTTCCTTAATGAATTTAATTGCAAAAATCCTCAAAACGATACTGGAAAACAGAAGCAGCAAATTATCATGGTGATTATACACCCTGCCCAAATAGGATTCCTCCCAGGGATGCAGACATGGTTCAACATAAGCAAATCAGTAACTGCAACATACCACATTAACAGAACTAAGACAAAAACAAAACTAAAAACATGATCACTTCAATAGATGCAAGCAGAAAATGCATTTGACAACCCAACACCCATTCATGATAAAATTCCTGCAGAAATTGGAGTAGAGTTTATCTCAATCTGATAAAAGCCACCTATGACAAACCAACAGCCAACATCATACTAAATGACCAAAAACTGAAATCTTTCACTCTAAATTAGGAACAAGACAAAGGTGTCCACTGTCACCACTCCTATTCAGTATTTGTAAACATTAGCCCAAGCAATTGGTTAACAGAAAGAAATAAAAGGAATATGAAGAGGAAAGAATTTAAATTATCATTATTTATAGACAACATGATACTCTTATAGAAAGTCCCCCCAAAATTCCACAAAAATATTTCTAGAAGTAATAGCCAAATTCAGCAGCATAGCAGAATATATAGTAAACACTCAAAAATCAATAGCATTTCAGTACACAATATAACAAGCTCATTGAGAGGGAAATTAAGTTAAAAATACCTTTCATAGTAACATCAAGAAAAATAAAATACTTAGGAACTGATCTAATAAAGGAAGTGAAAGACCTATACTTTAGAAACTATAGTACTTTTAAAAGATCAAATAAGATATAAGAAAATGGAAAGATACACCCTCTTCTTGGATATGCAGAATATAGTGAAAAACTGCCATACTTCTAACATTGTTATACAGATTTAATGCAATACCATACCCTGAAGAACTAGAGAAAACAATTTTAAAATTTATTTTGAACCAGAAGAATCCTAGAATAGCAAAAGCAATTTTGGATAACAAAGGAAAGGCATGAAGCAATGTAATCCCTAATTTGAAGTTATACTGCAAAGCTACCATGATAAAACAGCATGATATTGGCAAAATAAATAAATAAAACCAGACCCAAGGATCAATGGAACCTAACAGAAGATGTATAAAGAACTCCCAAGTACATCTAGCCACCTTATCTTTGACAAAGGGATCAAACACCTTCACTAGAGGAAAGATAACCTTTTATAATAAATGGTACTGGGAAAATTGACTTTCCACATGTCATATATTGAACCTAGACACTCACAATACACTACACTAAAACTGAAATTGATCAAAGATCTAAATATAAAAATAGAAACATTAATCTTCTGGAACATAGAATAGGTAAAACTCTTGAAGACATAGGCATAGGAAAATAGTTTATGAACAAAATCCTGATCAACAACTGGGATCATCTCAAATTTAAATGCTTTTGCACAGCGAAAGAAACCACCAAACAGAATGAAAAGACAACTTACAGGATGGGGAAAAAAAATTTTACCAGCTACTCCTCAGACAAAGGACTAACATTTAGAATGATGCATAAAGAATGAAAAAAAAAAAAACTAAGATCCTTAAAACTTAAAGACCCAGTCCAAAAATGAACATCTGCTATGACCAGACATTTCTCAGCTAGAGAAGTATAAACAAATAAATATATGAAAAAATGGTCAACAGTGCTCACTGCTGCAGCACATACACTAAAAAAAAGTTCAACATCACTGGTCATTTGAGAAATGCAAATTAAAACAATACTGAGCTCTTCCCATTAGCAAGTGGTAGCCAGAGATCTGAGCATCTTTTGCGAGGTTGACTATATGCAATATAGCAAACAAGGGGGATTTCCTTCTACCATCTCTTTGAAGGCAAATATTTTTATTACTGTTTTGCTTTGTTCTGATTAATGGTATTGCTCTATTCAATATTCTGTTTTGGGGAGCCGGGGATTTAGCTCAGTGGCATAAGCGCCTGCTTGGCAAGTCTGAGGTCATGAGTTCGATCCCCGGTACCAAAAAAAAAAATTGTTTTGATAAGTCCTATAATGTTCTGTATTTCCTTTAATTTTGCTATACCTGATTGAAAGAACAACTATTGTGAAGAACACAAGATACACTATGGTACCTATTACTGTTATCCCGGTAATCTGCTGTGAAGTTCTGTACCAATTTCACTACACTGTCTCAATTGGCTTTGTTCTGTCTTGTTTTGTTGTATTTTAATACCTTCAAAATAAAATAAAATAAAATAAAATTTAAAAAAACTATACTGAGATTCCATCTCATTACAGAAAGAATGGCTATCATCAAGAAATCAACTAATAACAAATGCTGGCAGGACTGTGGGGAAAAAGGAGCGTTTCTCCATGGCTGGTGGGAGTGTCAGTTGGTACAACCAATATGGAAATTGATTTGGAGATTTCTCAAAAACTTAAAACTAGCAGTTTCATTTGACCAAGTTATTCTCCTTCTAGGTTATCTTCATGAAAGAGTTAAAAGAATCATACCACGGTGATATATGCATACCCATGTTATAGCAATATAGTTTATAATAGCTAGCCATAGAAACAGCCCAGATAACCCATCAATGGATGAATGGATAAAAAAAAGTAGTACTTTATACAATGGAGCACTACACTACTTTCTTTACCATAAAGAAAGATAAAGTTGAATCATTTGTAGGAAAATGGATGCATCAACAGAATAAAGAACAACTTACTGAATTGCAAAAATATTTGTCATATTATTCATCTAATGAGAAAGTAAATCCAGAATATACAAGGAACACAAACAACAGCAAAAAAAAATATATGCAACTTAAGATGGGCCAATGATCTGAATAGACATTTCCCAAAAGATAATATATTAATGGCCAAGAAATATATAAAAAATTGTTTTGCATCATGAATCATCAGAGAAAGACAGACCAGACCCACAATGAGATAACATCTCACTTCAGTTAGAATAACTATTTTTTTTAAAAAAAAGGTATGATAATACATGCTGGCAAGGAGGTAGACAAAGAAGTTCTCATACATTGTCATTAGGGATGTAAATTAACATAGCCATAGTGGAAAGGATGTGGAAGTGCCTGAAAAAATAAAAATAAAATCACTGTATCAAACAGACACCTGCACTCCTGTTTACTGCAGCACAGTTTACAACAGGGACATCTGTCAGCAACTGAATAGACAAAGAAAATATGACATATAAGCACAATGGGATACTATTTAGCCACAGAGGAATGAAATATGGCAATACAGCTAGAATCAGGATGATATTATGGTAAGTGACACAAGCTCGGCATTGGAAGTCTCCTTCATTTGTGTAGGTTAAAAATGTGGTTCCTCTAGAAGTAGGCAGTAGACTAAAGGTCACTAGAGAAAAGGTAGGGTGCTGGGCAGGGGACAGAATAAGTGGAAGTTCCAATATCCTATGGCACAGTAGGTGAGTGCAGCTACATTTTAAAGTAACTGAAGAAAATGCTGAGGGCTCACCACATACAAACTATGACTGTGTGTGCAAACAAGAGAGAGCTAGTGACTCCAGTCTGACCACTGCACACCATACACACATATCACCTTACATCGATAAGCATAAATGAATGTCAATTAAAAAATAAGAACTAAACATTTTTTTATTTTAAAGAGAATAAACCAAAAGAGGACAAAATAAAGTAGATCAGAACAGAACAATGCAAGCAACAGAGCACTTCACAACAAGACAATTGGATATCAACAGTAGCTACCATAATGTCTCTTTCTTTGAAATAGTTGAGCATAGCTTCACATATAATAATATCAAACATAACAAAATAGAATAAAACCATTCAAGAGAATGAAAGCATTACAAGGCATTCTGAACCAAATAACAGAAAATGAACAATGGTTACTATAATATCTCATTTTCCATAAAAAATTTGTTTATATTATTACACATATTAAAATCCAGTAAGACACAACATGATAGAACCAATGGTAATAGAAGAAGAACAAAAGCACATTAAGACTTCAAAGCAAGATGATATTATATCAGCAATGGCTGCCATAATGTCTTGTTTTCTTCAAAGTAGCTGTTCATACCATCACACATAATAAGATCAAACAAAACAGAATAAAACCATTCCAACCAATGAATGAAAACATTATAAAACTTCAAAGCAATATAATGGAGAACCATGATTACCATGGAATCTTATGTACTTTTACCATTTCTTACACTAGGGAGACTATATGGTATTTATACATAAGAGTTTGATTTATTTCACTTAAGAGTATGGTCTCAAGTTGCATTCATTTATTTATAAATATCTCAACGTGATCATTCTTTATAGCTGAGTAGTACTCCATTGTATAAAAGTACCACAATTTTTTTATCCATTCCTCAGTTGATGGGCACTTACATTGTTTCCAAGATCTGGCTATTACAAATTGTGCTGCTATAAACATGGGTGCACATATATCACTGTGGTAAGATGTTTTCAGTTCTTCTGGGAATATGCCTAGGAGTGGAATAGCTGGGTCAAATGGGACTTCCAATCCCAGCTTTTTGAGGAATCTCCAGACTGACCTCCACAGTGGTTGCACCAGTCTACACTCCCACCAACAATGCAGAAGAGTTCCTTTTTCCCCACAGCCTCTCCAGCATTTGTTGTTGGTAGTTTCCTTGATCCTGGCCATTCTTTCTGGAGTGAGATGAATGGTTTTAATTTGCATTTCTCTAATAACCAATGATGATGAACATTTTTTCATTTATTTATTTGCCATTCGTATTTCTTCATCTGAGAACTGTGTGTTCATCTTGGATGCCCATTTTTGGATTGGGTCTTTGAATTTCGGGGGTCTGATTTTTTTTTAATTCTTTATAAGTTTTAGACAGAAGTCCTTTGTCTGAGGGACAGTTCATTAAGATTTTTTTCCCAGTTTGTGGGTTTTCTTTTCACTCTGCTGGAGATTTCTTTCAACATGCAGAAACTCTTTAATAAGATGTGATCCCAGTTATTGACTCTAGGAAGTATTTCCTGTGCAGTTTGGTTCTTGTTCATGAATTCTCTGCCTACCCCTATGTCTTCAAGATCCTTACCTACTTTGTCTTCCAACAGATTTAGTGCTTCTGTTTTAATATTTAGATCTTTGATCCATTTAGATTTTAGTTTAGTACATGGTGACAGGCATGTGTCTAGTTTTAGTTTTCGGCATATGGATAGCCAGTTTTTCCAGCACCATTTATTAAAAAGACTATTGTTTTTCCGATGAACATGTTTGGCCCCTTTATCAAAGATAAGGTGGTTGAGTGTGTTTGTAGATGTGGTTGTATCTTCTAGTCTATTCCACTGATCTTCAGATCTGTTTTTATTCCAGTGCCATGTTGATTTTATTACAGTAGCTTTGTAGTATAACTTCAAGTCAGGGATTGTGATGCCTCCTGTCTTTCCTTTGCTGCTTAGAATTGCCTTTGCTATTCTAGGTCTCTTCTGGTTGCAGATGAATTTTAGGAGTGATTTCTCTAGATCTATCAGGTATGTTAGTGGTATTTTTTATTGGGATTGCATTGAATCTGTATAGAAATTTTGGGAGAATGGCCATTTTCACAATATTTATTCTTCCTATCCATGAAAAAGCAATGTCTTTCCATTTTCTGAGGTCCTCTTTGATTTCTTTTTTAAGGGTATTATAGTTTTCCCTGTATAGCTCTTTTATTTCTTTCATTAGATTAATTCCTAAGTATTTCATTTTTGGGGATGCTAGTGTGAAGAGTGTGGCTTCACTTATTTCTCTCTCAGTGATTTTGTTGTTAGTGTATAGGAATGCTATTGATTTTTGAGTATTGACTTTGTATCCAGCTACATTGCTAAATTTGTTTATTATATCTAGGAGTCTTTCAATGGAGTTTTGGGGTTCTTCTATGTAGAGTATCATGTCATCTGAAAATAAGGATAGTTTAACTTCCTCTTTTCCTATCTTTACTCCTTTTATTTCTCTCTCTTGTCTAATTGCTCCGGCTAGTGTTTCCGGTACTATGTTGAATAGGAGCAGTGATAAGGGACATCCTTGTCTTATGCCTGATTTTAAGGTAAAGGCTTTCAGTTTTGGGCCATTTAATGTGACACTGACTGTTGGTTTGTTGTAGATGGCCTTTATCATATTGAGGAAAAGACCATCTATTCCAATTCTCTGTAAGGTTCTTATCATGAATGGATGTTGGATCTTATCAAAAGCTTTTTCTGCATCTATAGAAATGATCATGTGATTCTTACTTTTGGCTCTATTGATATGGTGGATTATGTTTATTGATTTACATATGTTGAACCATCCCTGAATGCCTGGGATGAATCCCACTTGGTCATGGTGTATAATCTTCTTGATGATGTGCTGCATCCTGTTTGCCAGTATTTTATTGAGAATTTTTGCATCTATGTTCATTAGGGAGATTGGCCTGCAGTTCTCTTTTTTGGTTGGGTCCTTCTCAGGTTTTGGTACTAGAGTAATATTTGCCTCCAGGAATAACTTAGGGAGAACTGCTTCCCTTTTGATTTCATTGAACAGTTTGAGGAGTGTTGGCATTAAGTCTTCTTTGCATTTCTTGTAGAATTCCGCAGTGAATCCGTCTGGGCTCTTCTTTGTTGGTAAGGACTTAATTACATTTTCAATTTCATTGATAGAAATTGGGTTATTCAGCAGTCTTACATCTTCTTGATCCAGCTGAGGTGGTTCATATGTTTTAGGAATCTGTCCATTTCTTCTGTGTTATTCAATGTATGAGAGTAGAGGTTTTCGAAATAGGTGTTGATGATCTTCTGTATTTCCACAGAGTCAGTAGTGCTTTCACCTTTTTCATTCCGTATTGCATGAATTTGATTCTTTTCTTTCTTTTTTAAATTAGGTTGGCAAGGACCTTATCAATTTTATTTATTCTTTCAAAGAACCAACTCTTTGATTCACTGATTCTTTGTATTGTTTTCTTAGTCTCTATTGCATTAATTTCTGCTCTGATCCTTATAATTTCCTCCCTTCTTTTGGATTTGGGCTTGGTTTGCTCTTCTTTTTCTAGATGTTTGAGGTGTAGGATCAGGTTGCTTATTTGTGTTTGTTCTGTTTTCCTAATGTAGGAGCTCAGTGCAATAAATTTTCCTCTGAGGACTGCTTTCATTGCATCCCACAGATTCCGGTAAGTTGTATTTGTATTTTTGTTTGCTTGTAGATATTGTTTAATCACTTCTTTAATTTCCTCTGTGACCCACTGATTGCTCAAGAGTGTATTATTCAATTTCCATGTGTTTGTGGGGTTTTTTAAGTTTCTTTTATCATTAATTTCTACTTTCATAGCACTCTATCCAATAACATGCATGGGATAATTTCAATTCTTTTGCATTTACTTAAATATGTTTTGTGAGTTAGTATATGGTCTATTTTAGAGAATGTCCCATGTACTGATGAGAAGAATGTATACTCTGATGTTGTTGGGTAGAACACTCTGTATACGTCTATCAAGTCCATTTGTTCACAGGTGTGATTCAGTTCTGCTATTTCTTTGCTGATTTTCTGTCTAGTTGACCTGTCTCTTTGTGTCAATGGCATGTTAAGGTCTCCTGTCATAATTGTGTTATTGCTTATTTGATTTTTGATTTCTGTTAATACTTGCTTTGTATAGCTGGGTGCTCTGGAATTTGGTGCATATATATTTAAGATTGTTATCTCTTCCTCTTGATGTTTTCTCCTAACTAGTATGTAGTGACCTTCTTTATCTCTTCAGACCATTCTTGGTTTGAAGTTCACATTGTCTGCAAACAGAGTAGCTACCTCTGCTTTTTTTTGAGTTCCTGTTGCATGAAGTATTGTTTTCCATCTTTGGACTTTCAGTCTATGAATTTCCTTTTGGGTTAGATGGGTTTCTTGTAGACAGCATATGGGTGGACATTGTTTCTTGATCCATTCTCCAGTCTGTTTCTTTTAATTGGTTATAACTGTTATATATCATTTTATTGTTGACATGTTATCTTTCTACTGTTGTATTTTTACCTTTCCATTCTGTTTAGTTGTCTGTCTTGCTTAGTGGTTTTTTTCTTATGTGTATCTAGAATGTCTTTCAGTATTCTTTGCAGGGTTGGTTTGGTGATCATGAAATTCTTTAGCTGTTCTTTGTCATGGAAGTATCTTATTTCTCCATCCATTTTGAAGGACAGTTTTGCAGGGTACATCAGTCTGGGTTGAAAATCATTTTCCTTTAGGATCTAAAATACTTCACTCCATGCTCTTCTTGACTTCATTGTTTGTGTTGAGAAGTCTGCTGTGATTTGGATAGGTTTTCCTTTGTAGGTGATCTGTCTTTTCTCTCTAACAGCTTTTTAAAAAATTTTTTATTTAAAGAGAAAAAAAGCAAAACAGAAAAAAAGGGAAGAAAAAATACAGAATTTCAAAGGAAAAGAAAAAATAGTAAGAAATCGCTTGTTGATAAATTACATATTGTCTTCTAGATATAGTTGTTCAAGTTAAAAAATTAAAGCATACAAAGTAGATGTTCAAGAAGTGAAGCTGCAAACAGTTCCATTCAATGATCCAACAAAAACCCAGCAACATGGTCATCAATCCTACACACTTAAATATACATGCAGTTATATCCTTTAGAGCACTTTCTTTTCCTCCTTTTGTTTTTCAAGTCCATTATCTGTTTACTTATATTATGTTTCAGCTTGCTCAGTACCTTATTGATCTGTTTTATTGTTATTTACTTTTTTTTTAATTTATTTTAATTTTTTGTTATTTTGTAGGTAGCAAAATACAACAGAACAAGAAAGAACAAAGCCAACTGAGAGAGTGCAGTGAAATTGGTACAGAAACCCTGGACAGGTTACTGGCATAACAGTAATAGATACCATAGTATATCCCATTATCTGCAAAACAGTTGTTCTTTCAATAAGGTATAGCCAAATCAAAGGAAATACAAGACATTCTAGAACTTATCAAAACAGAACATTGAATAAAGCAATATCATTAATCAGAACAAAGCAAAACAGTGATAACAATATTTGCCTTCAAAGAGATGATAGAAGGAAATCCCCCCTATTTACTACATTGCATATGGTCAAACTCTAGAGAGATGTCTAGATCTCTGGCTCACTTGCTAATGGTGGTGGTGGTGGTGGTGGGTTGATTCTTAGCCCACTCACCAGTAGGCTCATGGGAGCCACTGAGTGATTCTTCTCCTGCCTCATGCCAGGGGTGCTTACCGAGAGGGTGGGCAAATTGCCTTTGTGTGCTGCGCCTTGAGTCACTCCATGGTTGGAGCTCTGAGGCTGCTGGTTCTCCTCCCAGCTCAGGTCAGGGGACCCTACTGTAACAACTTTTAATATTGTGTTCTTATGTTGGAATTCTGGGATGGTGATTATTATATGTCTGGGTGTAGTTTTACTTTGGTTATAGCTGTTTGGAGTTCTATATGCTTCACTAATCTGTATGTCAATTTCCATACTCATGTTTGGGAAGTTTTCAGCTATTACTTCTGTAAATAGCCTCTTAACATCATCTGTGTTGTCCCCTTCTTTTTCATTTATCCCTATTAATCTTATGTTGTTTTTCTTTGCATCATCTTGCAACTGTTGAATTGTTATTTCCTGATTCCTTCTTATTTTTAAAAGATTATTCCTTTCCTGTTCACTAGCTGCAATCTTATCTTCAAGGTCTGAAATTCTATCTTCACTTTTGTTGAGGTGGTTTTGGCAACTTTCAATAGAATTTTTGATTTCCTATATATCTGTTTGAATCTGCTTCATGTATTCTGTTTGTTTCTTATACTCTTCATTCAGGGATTCTATCTGTTTGCTTTGTTTCTCTAATTTTTTAGCTGTGTCTTCTTTAGATGCATTCACTATTTCTTTTACTACTTTTATCATTTCTTCTTTTACCTGGGAGATTATTTCTGATTTGAGTTCCTTCATGCTTTCTCATACTTGCTTCTTTATTTCAGTTGATATAATTTCAGGTATTTCAGGTGTATGACTAGTATTTTCTTCTATGTATGTGGCTCCCAGGCTTTCTTGGGATGGGCTGGAGGTTTGAGATTGCATTTTGGTCTTTTGTTTTGCCATTTCCCTATATTTCCATGTTTCAAGTAATGTTCCAAAACTTTCCTTGGCATGTTGGAAATTACCTCCTGTGCCCTCGGCTCCTCCCGGGACTCAAGCTCTTGCCAAACTTTCCCAGGGTCACCGCCAGGAAGCTGGAACTCCCTTCAAGGTGCGGACCTGACTCCTCTCTCCTTGCGGGCCTAACTCCCCTCTCTCTTCCATGCAGACCTGGTCCCCTCCCCTCTCTCAGTGGCACGGGACTGGTTCCCTTGTTGAATAAAGGTCACTGGACACAGTCCACTCAAGCCGGCGAAACCTCAGCAGGCAAGTCCAGTGTCCTAGGGGGCTGGGTGGGCACCCAAGCACCAGGAGTGATGTCCCAAATTCTCCCTAGCCAGCACAGGGAAGCTGGAGCTCCCCTAGCAGTGCCTGCTGGCCTACCTCCCCGCTCTCTCAGAGTTGCCATGCTCGTCCCCTGGTTGAATAAAGGTCACTGGGCATGGTCCACTCAAGCCCAGAAACCTCTGCAGGCTAGTCCAGTGTCCTAGGGGGCTGGGAGGGCACCCAAGCTCCAGGAGTGATGTCCCAAACTCTCCCCTGCCAGCACCCAGAAGCTGGAACTCCAACAAAGAAAAGTCCAGGTCCTGATGGATTCACAGCTGTGAATTAATTTTGGAGGTTTCAGTCCATACTCAGCTGGCTGTAAGGCATGGTGGCATGGCAGCTGCAAACAGCAAGCTCCAACAAGAGAGCTAAACAATGTTTTTAAATAAAGAATTGAAGACAATGAGGGGCACTGTGGGAAAATTTTGGGTGTGCTGTTACAAGTGTGCACTGTCTCCTCCTCAGATGCTACGGAGCATGGCTTCCTGCCCATGGCACCCCTGACCCCTATTGATCCTGGTCTCCTTGGTCACTACTGCCCACTCCTGCCTCTGACCCCTTGCCCTGCCCAGGCCTGTGTCCATGAGATTGGAGTGGTGGGAAAGTGTTAGCAGTTCCTATATTTCTACTCCCAATAGTTCTGGGTGCAAGTAGCCCTTCACAGGTACACCGTGGGCCCAGGACCCAGCTTCTCCATAGAACCTTAGTCCTTGCCCACCTCTTCTCCATCCTCCTTGTTCTTCTGGCACTTGCTCTTCCACTGTCCACTGGGCTGGAACAGCCAGGTCTCCCCTGGGCCTGCACCATGGGCTCTGGTTTCAGAGCTCACAGCTTGTTTCCTCAAAGCTTTCCAGTTTTAGTTTCCTTGATGCTTCTGTTTATGTTTCATTTTTACTCAATGTCACAGTAAATTTATATGAACACACCCCAAAGACCTTTCCCAGAGGTTCTTATAGAGTTTTACCCACTGTCCCAACAGCAGCTTCAAAATGGGCTCCAGGGTGGGACTGTAGCTGCATGGCCTTCGCACTTCACTGCCCTGCCCACCCCTCCATCCAGCCATTCCTGGAACTGATGGTACCCATACTCTAAAGGCAACAGGCCACCAGCCCTGCAGACAGCCCTCTCCAGGATATGGGCATGTCCTCATAGTCAGACCAGGATGAGCCTCTTTATGTGGAGGTCACACAGGGATGTGGGGCCTCACTCACATGTCCTATTACATGGCTTTCTTACTCTTGGCAGGGACAAATGTAACCCCCAGGACAAGGAATGCTGGCATCTTTCCCTACAAGTATCTCCCTTTTGGATGAATGGATAGTTTGTTCAAGACTACAAACATCTCATTTCTTATCCCACTATCAGCACCATCTTTAGTAGTTGCTGATTTTTCCTGAATTATCAGCCCAATGGTCCCTGACCAAACAATGATTTTACAGTTCACTGCTCCTGTCTAGCCATCTCCCTTGTCTCTATTACTAGCAAGTAGTCTACTGTGAGAACTTTTTCTTATTATTCATTCACTCCTTTACCCTTATTGTATGAACTGGCAGAATCCTGTACTATTCTTTGAGTTCTCACCAATTACTGCTATGACCCTTTTAATGCTGGAGCTCTCTCAGACTTGGCTAGTGGTGGCCCCTTCTTTGTGCCCTTATGTTAGATAATATGTCTCCATCTTTCCATCACTTGCTCTCTGGCACAGAAATTCCAAGTTCATCTTGTTCTTTCCTGTTACAGGAAGTGGGGGGCAAGTACTTTCAGTGGCAAATAGTATTTAGGAACCAAGACTTGAATGTTGGGTCCACCCACTGTTACAGAGCTGCATGGCCCCAGGCTCCTCCATGGACACAACTTATGTGTGTGAAGCTCACATACTTTACATACATATTCACACCAATGTCTCAATTCCAAATCAGCACCATGTATTCAGAAAAAAAGTGGAATTAGTTTTTCTCTTACATTTTTTTCTCTTACATTCCACTCCACACCCCCTTGTATTGCAAAGGGGTAGCTTTCCTCCTCCCTACATGTCTAGTGAGGAGGATTCATGAGGACTCTACAAGGACCTGCTATGCCTCCAGAGGGGCTGTCAATGAAGACTGCTGTCCCTTACACTGAGAAATCCAGGGACAAAGGTCTCCTAGAGCTTGGTAGGAGATACCATGATGCAGGTGGAAGCACCAGGCAACCCATAGGGCAAAGGTCCACATTCTCTGTGGACATATTGCTCACACACCAGCCTGAGGAATTCATGCCTGCCCAGAAGGGCACCTGCCAATGTGCTGAGGGATAGAATCGCCTGTGCTCACTAGGGCAAGATGGTCTCCCAAGAATCCCAGGGATGCCAAGGTCCCCTACTGCTATGTGCCAGCTCCCAGCAGTTCCCAATCTCTATGCTTCTTTTTCCTGCTTCTGCTGCTCACTCCTAGTGGGTCAGGTGCAGTGGGAAGATGCAGCCAACCTGGCCTAACTCCATCTGTGTGGACCCAGATTAGGTCACTGGAGAAGGACTCACTAATGACCAAGAAGGCTCACTGGAGCCACCTGACAGGGGATGTTGATCTACAAGGGGACTTGATTCTTTCAAAGCAGAGGGAGAGCCACAAAGAGGCCTGCAAGGCCAGGGGAGTAAGTCCTTCCTGCAGCCTATATGGACATAAGCGCTGCAAAGGAAAGAACATGGCCTCTTCTTGACCAGATTTATCTTTTGGAAACAATTAAAAGAGATAGGAAAGAAATCAGCTTATAAAATGAGCAATCCTTCCATATAATCACAGTGGTACTCAGGGAAACCACCCATTTCCAAAGCTCCAAAAGCCTCAGCTCCTTTGCATTGAACTCTGAGATCTGAAGCCAAATTCACATTCAAACACCACCTAACTCAGACCTGGGTGAGACTTGCCGCAGGATTCATCTGCTGCCAAATTCCCCTTCAGCAGTTAGCCTGTGAAACTTCACAGTGTGTGTGCTTCTATAACTCGTGGTAGACAGACGTGGGACAGACATTTCCTTTCCAAAAGGGAGCAATCAGAGGGAAGAAGGGGTGATGAGTCCAAGCAAGTTCAAGACCTACAGGGCAAATGTCATAGGGTCTTGGAGCCTAGAGGAATGCCCTGGGGCTAAATGCTCGGGCAGGATGAATGCACAGCCTGGCCAGTGGCTCTCCTGGCAGAGCCCCTCTACAACTTAGAGGAAGCAGTCTTGCCCCAGCTATGGGCTCTCTGCACAAGCTTAAAACCACACTGTCCCTTCCTGAAGCCTCACAGGTGGGCTGAATGGCTCTGTTGCCCTTCCTTATGTCTGTTGGTCCCATCTGGCCAGACTTGCTGTACCCCAGGCCTCTTCCTGATTAGACTTGGGATTCACACCCAGTCTACTCAGCACTCAGCTATACAGTTGTGCCCTTTA
Organism: Hydrochoerus hydrochaeris; assembly: GCA_004027455.1. Lineage (NCBI taxonomy): Eukaryota > Metazoa > Chordata > Mammalia > Rodentia > Hydrochaeridae > Hydrochoerus > Hydrochoerus hydrochaeris. The sequence continues at coordinate 90,956 of PVLA01005925.1, forward strand.
TGAACTGCTGCAATATGATTAGACTGAGAATTTTCCAAATCTTCAGTACAGCAAGTTTGAGCCCAGAAGACCCTGTGTTAAATATGCTTCTAAAAGGGTTGGGGTTGTAGCTCAGTGGTGGAGTACTAGTACACATGAGCCCCTGGGCTCAATCCCCAATACCACATACATACACACACACAAAGAAAAAGTAAAATCTCCTTGGCTAAATATCCAGTTTCATCCCTCACAAATCCCACTTTCCCCACGATGAGAGCAAGTGACACAAGCCGTTGGCTGCTCCACAATGAGGCACTTTCCCAGGGTGAGTGCCACACTCCTTGTCCCATTAACCCTCACCACAGCGGCTGTGACTGCTCCTTTTCTACCAAGACTCTGCTCTATACAGCAGGAGTTCCCTCAGAGGACACAGCTTTCTCTACAACAGCTCCTCCTTCCCCAGCCCTCACCAAGACTGCTCCCCAGCCATATGTTGCCTCAGACTCAACTGCCTGGCTTTTCCCAGCACCACCTCCCTCTCCCCATGGCTGTTGTCACCTCCCTCTAAAGTCTTGGCCACACTTCTAAGTACTTTTCAATACCCCACCCTGCTTTTCAGTACCAACTTGTTGACCTGCTCAGGATGGGTGGAGCACAGTACCACAGACTGGGTGGCTTGGACAACAGGGGCTTATTTTCCATGTGCTAGAAGCTGGTGGTCAGGTCTAGGTCCCTGCTGATATGGGTGCTGTGAGGGATCTTGCTGGTTTGGGACATCTGCCTGTTTGTGTTGTCTTTATGTGGTCTTTCTTGGATCCTAAAGGGCTCTTTCCTGTCTCCTTCACAAGGGCATAACCCAGTCAGGCCTGGCCTTATCTTTTCAGCTTTATTTAGACCAGTGATACAGGCCGTATCTCCAAAGACAACCGACCATACTGAGATCAGGGCTTCAACACATAAGTTTTGGAAAGACACAAACTCTCAATTCATAACAAGAATCATCAAGAGAAGAGTAACTCTTTAGTTAGAGCTGAAAATCACTTAACCGCTGCATACTTCAAGCCTGGGTTTAAAGTCCTAAAAGATCTCCAGGAGGGCTTGGTTCTTTCATGCTAGTGAATGTGGGGCATCCTGCATTCAAGATCCCACAGCACAGCTTGTGATGTCACATGCTGCTGCTTTGGGCCCACCCAGATGAGTATGAGGTCTATATACCCTGCTCAGCCTTGTGAGTAGGGAGCCAGGGTGGGACCTGGGCAGTGGCTCCTGGCGGGCCAGGTATGAGGGCAGGAGCCATAGACTGAGCACAGAGCAGAAAGGAGAGCAGAGGAGAGAGAGCTTATCTCCCAGGAAAGCCATCCAGGTCTTGAGGTTGTGGGGTGTGCTGAGTTGAGCCTATTCCTCCTTCTCTTCATGCTATGTTCTGGACATCCCCTCTCCCTGTACTATTTCTAAAAGAACACACATCTGCTTGCCAGATTGATACTCCTGACCCCTGATCCATTCAGTAGGTGTTCACAGGCCAGTCCTGGGTGGGCCCTGGGCCCTGCACCCTCAAAGCCCAAGGTCTCCACACCCAGAGGCCACCCTGGACCTCATCCTTCTGGCCACAATGGACCCTGGGAAGCCAACACTGCCAAACAAGTGACCCCCAGGTGCTTCTGTCCTAGTTGGTCAGTAAGGGATGCTGGGCTCTGCAGTCCCTCAGTCAGGCCAATGCTGAGCCTGGACAGGGCCCAGTTCCATCCTCTGCACCCCCATGGGATATAATAGCTCTTACTACCCTACTTTCTCTTTACCCTGAATTTCTCCTTTTGTGAAGAGCAAAATCTATAAGAGTGGAAAATCCCAGCCTGACAGCTGCCCATAAAACATGGTAGAAGCAGGGATTGTGCAACAGAAAACTGCCAGTCCCCCTCACCCTGCTCTACAGAAACCAAGTAGAGCCTTTTAAATTCACAGAAGCCAACCTCAAACCCTGCAAGCAGATTTCCAGGCCACTATTCTCTCAGAGGCAGACTTTCCAGCTCATATTCTTCTCAGAGGTGACTTTTTATGGATGCTCTAATGAAATTAGTTCATCTGTTTCTGAATCAACAAATATAGACTAAGATCCAACTTTCATAACTTGACTATTTTTTAACTACACAGTGGAAATAAATTCAGGAAAGCTTAAAGGGGATCACGGAGTTTAGAATACTTGGTAGGAAAACATGCAGTAGAGAAGAGGTATGTTAATGGGGCTGGGTTCTCGTTCTGTGGCAGGTACTGTTAGCACACACAAGGCACTTGCTCCATTCCCAGTAACTCCCCTCACTGTGCACACACACACGAAGTACTATTTCACCTGGATATAAAAGCTGAAATGTTCTCATAAAGCCTATGGACCTGGAGGGTTCACTTTCTCTCAGCACCTGCAGAACTCTTGCAGGCACAGTGACCCAGGCAGATATCCTGGGCATCAGCAAAGATGTAGCAATACACATCCACAACTTTGCAGTCAGTGGGGAAAAAAAGGAAAATTATTGTGACAACCAAGCATTTGGGTGGACTTCTGGACAGCCATCATAACTGTCTGGAACAACAGAATTGGAGCTTGCTAGAATCATTGTGCTCTTCCTGGGCACAGGTAGACTGGTCCAGAGAGGAAACACCCAGGAAACTTCCATCTGTGGCCAATGAGAGACACAGGGTATGTAGGGAAGCAGGATATGTAGGGAGATGTGCCTGAACAAATAACAAAGCCACTTTCACATCTGGGAGTCTCCCCACCCTGGTGGCCTATGATATCCAGACACCAATGCTGCCCCCTTTAATTCTGGGGTTTGTTAATGTCCCTAGAGGCCAGGGATCTACTGGACCACATTGTTCAACTATAAAAGGGGTGCTCCCCACAAGAAAGAATCCAGAGGCCTCCATTCATGGATTCCACACATGGGAGAGTTTGAGAGACTGTCCCTATTCCCCCCCTCCATCAGTCCCTGCAGAGACACACAGTTTTCACTCCCTCTGCCCTCTGTGGAGACACACAGGTCCCACTCCTTTGCCCCTACTCCAGCCCCTGGAGAGCCAAGAGCCCACCCTGTGTAGTAAACCCCTCAGGTCTGACACCACCAGCACATAGAGCACAGAAACCAAGCAGTATCACTCAAAACAGGTCCACCACCACTCTGTAAATCCAAGCCCCCCGGGGAATCAAAACTATGACCTCAAGAAATCTAGGACAGGCAGGACCTGGCCACATCCTTCAGACATCAGTAAACAGAGTCCAGGTAAAACTCTAAATGCAAGCTGGTGAGGGACATAGGGTATACAGAGAGGCAGGGCAAATGGGCCAGGGCCAGGGCCCCTCGAGGGGATACAGACTCACCATCATTCTTTCCCAGAACAAGAACATCAAGGTACAGGGAATGACACAAACCTGTTACCCAGGCATCAGCTAGGAGAGGGAACAGAGCAGTGCTTGGCCCTGGTCTATGACATAGCCCTTGGTTTACTACACAGGAAGACCGAGTTCAGTGGGCAGGGTATATGAGCAGCATGGTGTGGGAGGTACAAAATGGGCCACACATGGACACTTGGCATCCTGACCAGCAGACCCTGCTCCTCATGAAGTAGTCCCAGTTATGGAAGCCCTGGGAGATGGGCAGGTATGGCACCCTAGCACGGGCACTCAGCAACCCAGGATCCTTGTCAATAGGTGGAAGTCCCTGACCTGAGGCACTTGGGCCAGCCAGGGCCACCATGAGCAGTTGGGTGGGTTGGGAGTAGGACACAGCAGTTTTCAGTCACAGCGAGATCCAGCAGGTCCTGCTGGGCCCAGGAGTACGCAGGTGGGCATGAGTGAACCCTACCTTGGAAGAAACTCTTCACCCGGAGGTAACTGACACTGAGGCGCAGGACAGACAGCTTATCCAGCTTGGAGATGACATCAGGTGGGAAAGGCAGCAGGCTGGCCAGGTGGTCTAGCTCAGCGTTGAGGCGGTCTCGGTGCCGTTTGGAGGGGTTCGATGTCTCAGCTCCCATGGCAGGCCTCCTGTGAGGAGCAGACTCTCTCAGATGGCTACCACCAGGAGCTGTAGCCTTATAGCTTTTACCCCAAGACAAAAGCACTGAGGACTAAAACTCACTCAGCCTTGAAGATGTAGATCAAGAAACTGGATATTTCATCCACAAATGTAACTCAGCATGTGGAGGAAATACAGAACAGGTTCTATGAAGACAGAGGCTATGGTGAGAATGAAGGGCAGGGTGCTCTGCTGTGTGACCCTGGTTTATGGCTTGACCTCTCTATGCCACAGTTCCCTGGTGTAGGAGAAGGACAACTGGCCTGGGTCATCTGGGCAAGAGAGCCTGAATTCATTAGGCCTTCTTCAGGGTATCCTTGAAACCTAACCAAAGCCCAACACCATCTAGGAAAATAACAGTTCCCCCATGGGTGGCATGCAACCCACTGAAAGATCCCCACCTGCTGTCACAATGCTCTGGCCTTGTAGCACCCAGACCTTCAAGTTGGGGCATAAGAGCTGGTGAATCTGATTTTCAGCACCTGAAAAGCGTAGGCTGATTGTCATCCAAGGGCTACCATGGTGGTCCAAGCTGGGTGTGTGGTCCTGCATGGCCCATAGCTCCTGCAACTCAATGCCATGTGAGAGAGCCCTGCTCTTCACTTCTCAGCCACTTATCATCTATCATCAGCACCAAAGCAGAGTGGCCAAGCACCCAAAGTGTATTTCACAGGAATGGCCCCTGCATCTGATCCTGTCATTTCACTGTGACAGTCTCTTTGATTGACACCGTTGCCTCACAGTATGGTCCCTTCACCTGACCCTGTTACTTCACAGTGAAGGCCCTGACCCTGTTGCTTCACAGTGATGATCCTTTCATGTGACTTCCTCCCAGTGATGGTTCCTTCATCTGAACCTCTTATCTCATAAATATTTCCCTTTTATCTCTCCCCATTACCTCCCAATGACAGTCCCTTCACCTAGCACTTTTTAATTGTTGCACAGAAACAACTTCAACTGACCTTCCTTCTAGGAATCACCTACCTCTAAAAGAAAAATGTCAACAAGACTGGGACCCAGTCCCTGGAATGGTTGGAAGCATGGAAGAGATTTGTATTGAGAGAATCAGAAATGGAGCTGCCCAGCTTAGCATGCCAACCCTTCCTGGGGTCTTAGCGAATTTCAGATGTGAGGGGCTGTTATGCCTTTATCTCAATGTTTCCCCAATGCCTCATGTGCTCATAGCTGGGACTTTTTCCAGGTGGCTGGATCTAGGATGGGTGAATGTGGCTTAATGCTGTGATGCTGAGATTAAAGGTGTATGGATTAGTTGGTTTATCATAGTTCTGAGTGATGCCACCCAAAAAATGAGTACCCTGGATGGAATATTAAAGGACAGAAAGAAGTTGCTTCTGCTGCTGTTTGCCTCCTTCTGCCTGCCCTGCCATACCATGAATTGTTTCTCCTCTGCAACTCCTTTCTGTTGTAGAGCCAGTTGACTACAGACTGAAACCTCTACAAACTGTGAAGTGAAGTAAACCTTTCCTCCTCTAACTTTGAGTGTCCAGTATTTTGTCTCAGCAATGAAAATAGTAACAAAGACAGAGGCTCTCTGTTTCTAGGACATAGGTGTATTTTGTTCAGAATGCCCTTGTTTTCTATTCTATTTGAATCTCTCAGTAGCCAGCAGCATGCAGATTATGTCCTAAACAACCTATTCTATCAGAAACCCCATAGCACAGATCTCTCAGTTTTCATCATTCATTGTCCTGGGCCATGAAACGAATAGAAGTGTCTAGAAGAACCAAACTCAGAAGATATTTCTTTTGATTTATTAAACTGAGAGTGAATACTCATAAAATTAACCATCTAAAAGTGAGCTGTTCCTGACATTTAGAATTGTCACAAAGCTGTACAATCATCACCTGTGTCTAGTTCCAGAGGACTTTATCTCCTCAAAGAAAAACTCTTACCCACTAGCATTCTCTTGAGTGTCCTCCTTTCTGCACCCAGAAGCTGTCAATGTTTTCTGCCCATTTGGATTTGCCCTATATATATACTGAAACAATGGTGACATTTTATGCCCAACTTCTTTCATGTGACAGAATGCTCCCAAGGATCATCCATGTTGTAGTGTGTGTTGTGCCTTTATTCTGTGGCTGAATCATAGTCCAGTGTATGAATGGACCACATGTTATGTATGCATAACATACATATGTTATGTATGGTAAACATTTGGGTTTTTCCCTTTTTGATGGTTGTGTATAAAGCAGCACTGATATCGTGGTAGTATAGTTTAACTGTTGACTAGATTGCTTTGGGAGCTGCCTATGGGATTAGTAAAGCACACTTCTGGGTGTGTCTGTGTGGGTGCATCTAGTCCCTGGTCCCTTCCTCTCTGGCACTGTTCCCCTGCTCTGCTTCCAGGTGGCCACGAACTAAGTAAGCATCTTAGCTCTGCCGCACCCTTCTGCCATCATGTTTCTGCCTTGGAGTAGCCAACCATGGACTGGATCCTTTGAAGTCATGCGTAGGAGACAAGATACTGAGGGTCGAGGCCTAACTGACTTTCTCTGCAAGCACAAAGAAGAAGAACAGCAAGCTGTGCTCCTTTGACAACAGGCAGGCATGCTGGCATGTTGCAAGTTCCAGGGAAGTCAACACAGCTGAGATCTGGTTGTTTACCTGGTCATATACTATAGAAAACAGGAGGCAGATAAACCTTTGGCTACCCTAAAAGCTTGCTCCCATGTCTAAGTAAATAAAAATCAGGTGGGCCAAATGCTCAGGGTTCTTCTGTTTACTAGTAGCAAAGATCCCCTTGTCCCCCACTTTCCAGATTAATTCTGAGTCTTTTGGCCCTTCATCCTTGTCCCCCTCACTTCTCTCATCAAGGATAAACTTGTAGGCTAGTTCCTACAAGTGGCACCTGAACAGGAACCCGACCAGAGAAGGTCCACCTGAGTACAAGGTATAGTGATTAAGTGATGGGGAGTTTCACAGCAGAAAGGAGTCAAGACAGCTGGCAAAGAAAACAAAAGTGAGTGCATATGGAGAACTTTCTCATCCAGGGTAATGGAGCAGAATTCATCAGTTAAAGCATTATATCTCTTTACTGGAAATTCTGTTGTGCCAGTCTGGCATTCAAGTACATGTTACAAGAGGTTATCAAACATACTCCTTGGTCTCCACAGACTGACATGTTTAATGTAGAAAGTTGGGATCAACCCAGAAAACGTTTGGAGTGTGCTTACAGCCAGAGTTCTATTAGAGTAGGGTTATGGTTCTATTATATCCCCTGAAACTTCCTCCACATGGAGCATGGTCTGTGCATTTCTTTGTCCTTTAACCATGGGAAGACATTCCATACCTAGTGCATCCTTAAGATAAAAATGAGGGTGAAGAGCCCTAGTCCCCTTCTCTTCCTCATTCTCTTCCTCCTTCCCTTTCATCTAATTGATATATAAGTAGTGTCTCCTGATCAAAGATTGGTTAGACAGGTTGCAATTAATGCAGAGTCCTTTGGGATGTTTACATTTCCAATTAATATTCATCCTGATCCTAACAATCCACAATGAAATGTTCATGAGTACAATCCTTTAGAATATAAGTTGCTTAAATAATTAAAATCCAGTGTCATAGTGTTATTTAATGAGGTTCAAGGACTTATCATGTTGGGCTTGTTGGAGTCTGTCCTAGGAGCCTTATACTTGGCTCTTTTAGACATTAAGTACTTTGGCTAGGACCTGCCTTTTTTCAGGACAGTGTTTAAATTCCAGCTAATCTTCAAGAGTTAGAAGCTGAAAAAGCATGAAGGAATTGAGCAGCAGGACATCCTAAGATTATTGAATAAATACTGGTAGGAACTGATCCATACTCAGATCTAATCCCACATTTAACTCTTTCGGACCAGGCTTATCAGCAAGTGGCTCTCATGATGAAATGAGCTTGGGCAACTATTCCTGAAGAAGGTATTGCCACTCAATGTTTTCTATACATTCTTCAAGGCTCACAAGAGCCTTATGCCCAATTCTTAGCCAGGCTACAAGAAGCTGTCCAATGACAGATGCCATGTGCCCAAGCAGCAGAAATTATTACGTTGCAGTGGGTCTTTGAGAATGCTAATAAGGACTGTAAATAAGCATCAGCAACTAAAAATCTTGAAAACTATTTGAAAGTATGTCAAGATATGGTTACTGAAGGTCATAAATTCTTTATGTTCGCTCAAGCTGTTTAATTTACTTAAACAAAAATCAGGCTTCTTAAAAAATACAATGTTTTAGGGGCTGGGGATTTAGCTCAGTGGGTTAAGCGCCTGCCTACCAAGCATGAGGTTGTGAATTCAATCCCCATTAAAAAAAAAAAAAAAACAATGTTTTATTCATGGCAAAATGGGGCACATTTTTTTTCACATTTTAAAACAATATATCCAGCCCCAAACCAAAAAAAGGCCATCCCTCTCCTGGAAGGAAAAGCACTAGGCCTCTGTCCCAGGTGTCAAAAAGGAAATGACTGAGCTAATTAATGTCACTCTAAATATTAACAAAATGGCACCCTACTGGTGGGAAATAGGATATGGGCCTGGCCTGTTGATCAGAAGGATCCCAGTCAATTCCCAATAAATCCCCAATCCTCAGTGGGTCTTTGGAGGACTGTTGAATCCCTTATCACCAATACCCCAGGAAGTGCAAGATTAGATCTTCCTTTTGCTGAACAGGTGACATTGATAGGCAGAGATAAACCTGCTAAAATCTATGGACCTCTTCCCTTATGGGTTTAGTCTTATGAAAAAGTAGGTTAAACCTACAGGGTGTTGAAGTACTTCCTGAGATTATAGATTCTTACTATTTGGGAGAAATTCAGGTTGTGGTTCAGTTGTACAATGTCTGGGTTTTTGAACCAGGTTATATTGCCAAATTATTCTTTTACCTGTTATCAAAACTAGAGCTACTAGTGGACAAAAGGTCTGAGGGAATAAAATACCTGGCAGTACCTTCCATAAGAAAGTATTCTTCACTCAGGACATCACAAGCCAATGGCCCATGTATACTATCACAGTTGAAGGAACATATTTTCGGGAATTAATGGATACAGGGGCAGACATTTCAGGGATGGATTCATAGCCACCTGCCTGGCCCTCCAAGCAGTAGCCACCTCTTTGGTGGGGCTTGGGTCACCCAGGAAGGCCATGCAGAGTGCTGTACATATGCCCTATATAAGCCCTGGCAGCTTTAAGTGAGTCTTTCAACTGTTTATCAGAAGGATCCCAGTCAATTTATGGGGCAGGGATCTGCTGAAAGAATGGTGGATTCAAATTACTAATGAGGCAATACCACCTGTTCATAGAAAGGTGCAAAATATGGGATGTGTTCCAAGACAAGGACAGGTGAAAAATCAACAAGGCAATTCCAGATTCATAGAAGGCTATCAGAGGAATGAAAAGGAAGGTTCTGGCTATGAGATAAATTTTTAATGAGAGTCATGTGGCTTCTCTATATCCAAAAACTGCTCTCTCATTAAAGTTGAAAATTTATGTTCCTGTTTAGGTGGATCAATGGCCCCTACCAAAGGAGATGTTCACTCACTTATGAGCATTGATAGAGGAGCAGTTAAAGGGGTAGGGCATATTAAGCCTTCCTTTAGTACCTGGAATACTTCTGTTTTGTTATACTAAAGAAATCAGGAAAATAAAGGCTGCTTCAGGATTTAAGAGCTATTAATGAGTGTATTTACCCTATGGGTGCTCTGCAGACTAGATTTCCCTCTCCCATGGCAGTTCTACAGGACTGGCATATGATAGTTATTGACCTTATGGGTTGCTTTTTTTCTTTTTTAACCATCCCCTTAAATCCACAGGACCAACCTCATTTTGCTTTTTCTGTTCTTGCCACTAACTTTGCAGAGCCTATGCACTAATATCAATGGACTGTTTTGCCACAGGGGATGATGAGCTGTCCCACCTTGTGTATTTTGTTGGTCAGGTTTTAGATCATGTTAGAAAAAAAATTTTCTTGAGCCTATATAATACATGATATGGATGATATATTACTTGCTGTCAATTTTCAGAAACGATGTACTCTTCTTTTTGCAGAAACTAAACAGACTCTAATACAACATAGGTTATGCATAGAAAATTCAAACTACCTCCCCCTGTAGTTACTTGGGAAATAAGGTAATGAAAAGAGCAGTTCAAGTCCATAAATTACCATTAGGAAGAGATTCATTACAAACATTAAGCATTTTCCAAAAATTGTTGGGGGACATTAATTGGATCTGCTCAAAACTAGGAATACCTACACCAGTTAAGTGATATATATAAAACATTACAAGGAGATCCAAAATTGAATTCTCCCCATATTATTACACCTAAAGCCCTTAAAGAGTTCCAAGTGATAGAAGCTGCTTTGGCAAATAGAAAATAGAGTTATTCTAACTGCCTTTTATGCTGATTGTGTTTCCCACTCTTCACTTTCTGATTGGATTTATTGGTCAAGTGATGAACAATAAATACCAACCTACTGAATGGCTTTCTCTCCCCAACCAGCTTACAAAATTTCTTTAAATTTCTACAGATCAAATGACTGGGCTGACTCAGCCAGTCTGCCACTGCAGCATACAGATGTTAGAATTTGATCCCAATCATATCATGTTCCCTATTCTCTTGCACAGAATATCCATTTATTACAAACTTCCTAGTTCTGCCAGATAGCCTTTGCAGATTATATACGGTTAGTTGATAATCATTATTCTTCTGCTAAGTTTGTACAGCTATACTGCCATTATTCATCTTACCTAGAAATACTCAGACAATTCCTCTTATGAATGCCTTAACTTACTTTATGGATAAATCTTCTTGTGGTTTTGCTGCTTACTGGACTATGCAAAATCACCAGAAAATTGCTACCCCAGATTTTCAGCTCAAAGATCAGAATTAGTTGCTGTAATTGCCATATTAGAATGTACTCTGGCAGAACCTGTTAACATTTTATGTGATTCACCCATGTAGTTAATGTTAATAATTGCTTGGAGACTATCACTATACAAGGCAAACTGGATCCCCCTCTGTTCAGTCTATTTATGCAATTACAGAAAGTCATTCGAAATAGGACTGCCCCTTTCTATATAGGTCATTATGCTCATATTCTGGTCTTCCTGGATCACTGACAGAAGGAAATCATCATGCTGTTAAAACTCATTGCCTAGACTTTTCAATAGGTACTTTTCCATTCTTCTTTCCATCAGAAAGCCCTTACCCTGGATTTAAATTTTCCAAATCACAGGCATGCCATATTGTACAATCTTGTCCAGCATGCCAAACTTTATCTACCTCAGTTCCATCAGAAGGCTGTAATCCTGAAGGACTTCAAGCAAACGAGCTGTGTCAAGTGGATGTAACACACATATCCCAATTTGGCAGACTTCAGTATGTGCATGTTAGTATACTCTCATTTTATACATGCTACCTGCCATACTGGAGAGACTGCATGGCAGCAACATCATCTCTCAGCACTGGCAAAAATGAGAGTCCTTAAGAAACTAAAGTCAGACAATGGTCCTGCCTACATAAGCAAAAGCTTTCAGAAATTTTTACAACAGTGGAACATTATTCATTCTACTGGAATTCCTTATAATCTTCAAGGACAAGCAATTGTTGAGTGTACATATTTGATGTTAAAATGGCAATTACAAAAACAAAAAGGGGGAATAATTCATAAAAAGCCACAATCTTGTCTTGAACTTGTATCATTTACCCTTAACGTTTTGAATCCTGTTGGTGATATAAATGGCACCCTGGCAGAAATCCATTGGTAAAAAGTACAAGAGCATGGGAAAAAGGAAAAAGACTTGTACTTCTCCATCCAGAGATGGGGAAATAGGGGGACCAGTTATCCTGTTGGCATGGGGAGGGGGTTTGTTTGTGTCATTGCGGGAAATGGACAGTGTGGGTGCCCTCTAGGAGCATGTGACCATAGAGGTCACACCCCCTGATGGAACTTGACTCTACTCTCTTTACCAGTGGCATTCTCCAAGATAATAATTAAGGAAAACTACCCCAGAGGCACGAACACTTGTCCATCATCAACACCTATCTCCTCACTGCTATGCTTAATATCATAGAATATAAGGATTGATGGGATTATTTGTCTTATTGTTTTGCTCATAGTCTAAAGACTACCTGGGAGAGGACACCAACAACACAGGAAACAGGCACAACTCCACTTCATTTTGCTTCTGCTGCTGTTAGTACAAAATGAAAAAGGGGGGGATACAAAAAACCAGATACTGAGGATCAAGGTCTAATTGACTTTCTCGGCAAGCACAAAGGAGAAAAACAGCAAGATGTGCTCCTTTGACAACAGGCAGGCATGCTGGCATGTTGCAAGTTCCAGGGAAGTCAACACAGCTGAGATCTGGTTGTTTACCTGGGCATATACTATAGATATCAGGAGACAGATGAATCTTCTGCTACCCTAGTTGGTTGCTCCTATATTTAAGTAAAAAAAAAAGTAAGGTGTTCTCAGGGTTCTTCTGTCCACTAGCAGCAAAGATCCCCTTGACCCCCACATTCCAGATTAATTCTGTGTCTTTTTGTCTTTCATCCTTGTTCAACCCTGGGTGGGGAATAAACTTGTAGGCTGGTTTCTACAGCCATGAGCTAGATAAATCTCCTCCTTTAAATTCTATCTGTTGAATATTTTGCTTGACAATGGAATGCTAACTGATATAATCATTCATATAGAAGATTTTGTTTGAACATTATTCTTTGAACTATCTTGAGTTTACACACGGGGATAGAATTGGACATGATAAGGACATTACAACAACACAATGGGGACAAAGCAAAAACACAATAAGGACATGGCAGGGACATGGAAAACATGGAAGTGATGAAGACACAGCAGACACAATAGAAACACACATGTAGTGGTGACACAGCAGTGACATGGATACACAGAGAACATGCAGGGACATGGTAATGACATGAAAGAGGTGATAGGAACACTGTGGGGACACAGGGGACACACTGGGGACATGATACTTTACCGCTTCTGAATAGGCTTCCTCCTCTTCCTCCCCGCATATGTGCACTCCCCTGGTGGAATCATTTTCTTCAGCCCTAAAAAGAGCCCAATGAGGTGGTCACACAATCAGACCCTACATAATACCCACAGGACCCACCATGAGGTCCAAAAGCCACCAATAGCAGGAAGAACAGCCAAGCCCACTCCATCCAGGTGCCTCATGGTGCCCTGACCCCACACAGGTGGCTATCAGACCAGGTAACCACAGTGGGGACTGAGATACTGCTTGAGACCCACACACACCTTCCCCACTCAGACCAGAACAATCATGTGGGTGCCAGGAACACAGCACAGGGCTAAAGCCCAAGTAAAAGCTGCTCCTGGAGAAACTACAGCTCTGTACTTTGGCTGGGCCTTCTTATCCCCATTCTTTCCCAGCCTTAGGCTCACAGCCAAGGAATCTAATCCTTGTGTGAAATCCTTGCCCAGCTCTGCCTGGTGGACTCCCACTTTGGTCACTAACTCAGGCTACCAGAGCCTAGCTGACCATGCCCAACACTGATAGACACAAGTACATGGCTCAGGCTTAGGTCCTGAAGCAGCCAAGGACCTGAGCAGTTTGCCTGGCACCACAGAGGTCATCTGCTCCTGTCAAAGACCCTTTGACCTTTCTAAACATGAAGACATCTGGGCCTTCATGGTCCCCTTGGATCTCTGTGACCGTGGAAGATACAAAGGAGCCCTTGCCTGACCTCATGGCATGTGGAATCTGCAAGAGGAGGCCAATTCACACAGTCTCCACCCAGGGAAGCTGCTGTGCAGAGCAAAGAAATGTGTGACAGACCTGCCTTAAATATAAAGACATAGGCAGACAAAGTGAATGTACAGAAAGACCCACTGTACAGACTCTGGTCAAATTTTTATAACAGTTATAAGTTTCAGTCAGAGACTTTAGAACAAGATATCACCAGAGGCAGAGGTATTGTGAAATGAAGTAGCCCACTATCCAAAAAGACACAGTCACCCTGAATGTGCATATGCCCAGCAATAGAGTTTTAAAATACCCAAAGCAAAAACTAATCAAACTGTGAGTATGATTTATTGGAGACAGCTATATACCTCTCAGTGATCAACAGGACCTCAGCCGGGGCATAGGATGCTCAAGATTACTAGTGTGGTCACCCAGGCCACTGTCTGCACGTGGACATTCGCCAAGGCTCATCATATCTGGGATGTCAGCGATCACTAAGAAATCTTTAAAAATAGAAATTGTACAAAGTATCCTTCTGAAATAATGGAATTAAACTAAAAAGGTATCTTGAAAATTCCTAAATATTTGGAAAGCAACACAATTCTAAATAACCAGGGTTCAAAAAGAAAGTATCAAGAATTTTTTTAAATGTTTCAGCTGAAAGAAAATGAAAATACAACCACATAAAACTTTTCAGGATTCAGCTAGGCAGTATTCTGATGGAAATTCACAGTATTAAATGCCTAACCAAAAAATAAAAGGTGTCAAATAATATAAACTCCCACCTTAAGTAACTAAAAAAGAAAATAAACTCAAATTAAGAAAAGGATGGAAATAAGAGAATTTTTTTGTCTTTTTTGAGACAGTCTCACCCTGTAGTTCAGTCTGACCTTAAACTTACTTTGTAGCCCAGGCTGGCTTAAACTCACAGTGATCCTCCTGCCTCAGCCTCCTGAGTGCTGGGATTACAGGTGTGTACCTCTACACCTGGATGTAACATTTTAAACATAAAGAAAAATCAATAAAATCAAGAGTTGAAAAAAATCAATAAATTCTAGCCAGACTGGTGAAGAAATAGAAAAGAGACAAATTTCAGGCATCAGGAATGAACAAGGATGTACTATACGATCCTAAAGGCAGTAAAATGAGTATAAGCAGATCCTACACTACCTGAGCTGTGTCCCCCACATTACATGGGAAGTCCCAAGGCTCCAGGTATCTGAATGGGAGGCAGGGCCTGTGAGAAGTCACAAAGGCTGAGTGAAGTCACAGGGCAGGGTTCCAGTCCACAGCCACGTGAGGACTCGATGAGAATTAGGCCATCTGCCAGCCATGGAGACAGAAACAACAGACCAGCACCTTGGTCTCCACCTTCAGGCTTCCATAATCCTGTGGTGTTTTACTCTGGTAGCCCAGGCAGACTCAAATATTCTCCCCATGAATTCAACAATTCAGATGAAATACAGAAATTCTTCAAAAGCACCAACCACCAAAACTCATTCAAGAGAAATTAGAGAACCCGGAGAGTCTTATATTCCAGAAGAAAACCCCTAGGCCTCATGTGTCACTGTGTGTAGACTACCAGTTTAAAGAAGTAAAGCTAATTCTGCCATTTCTGGAAGGAAACCAAGCCAAACTTCTTTTAGATTTTATTTTACTTTTTATTGATGCATGTTTGCAGTTCATAATGTTCACATTCCTTGTGTGGATTAGTCCATGTACATAACACATCTTCATTCTTCTTTATCTCCTCTCCTTCCCTTTACATTCCCTTCCCTCCATCTCTTAATCCCTGTAGAAGTTGAGAAAGATCTTGCCCCCTACTTCCTATTATCTACCTTTTATTTTGCTCTTTATTTATATATTGGGTATCTCACATAAGAGAAAGCATACAATACTGAAGCTTGTGTGCCTGATTTATTTCACTTATCATCATTGTCTCAAAGTGTATCTATTTTCCTGAAAATGGCTTAAGTTTATCTTTCTTTATGGCAGAGTACTACTCCATTGTATGTAAATACCACATTTTCTATATCAATTCATTTGATGGATGGACATGTAGGCCAATTCTAAGATTTAGCTATTATCAATTCTGCTGCTATAAACATGGGCATGCACGCATCATTGTGGTATGTTGTCTTTAACTCTTCTGGTATGATACCTAGATGGTGAATAGCTGGGCCAAATGAAATTTCTAGGAAATTTGAGGAATCTCCATAGTGATTTCCACAGTGGTTGTATTAATTTACATTCCCATCATGCAGAAGTTTTTCTATGCAGCCTCTCCAGCATTTTCTATTATTTGATTTCTCGATGACAGCCTTTCTTTCTGGGGTAAAATGAAATATTAGTATTGTTTTAATTTGCATTTCTTTAATAGCCAGAGATGTTGAGCATTTCTTCATGTATTTATTGGCCATTTGTCCTTATTCTGTGAAGTGTCTATTCATTTTGCTTGCCCATTTTTTGATTGGATTTTTTTATTTTGGAGGGGATCAGTTTTTTAGTTGTTTAGGTAATCTATTTCTCTGTTTGAGAAATAGCTGACAAAATTTTTTTCTATACTGTAGGTTGCCTTCTCATTCTATTGGTAGTTACTTTTGTTGTATAGAAGCTTTCTGATTTGATATCATTCCATCTGTTGATTCTTGATAGTTTTACCTGTGCAACTGGGATTCTGTTCAGAAAGTCTTTCCAAACCAAGTTACATTTAACTCATGTGTGAGTGCAGCACTGCCCTGATATCAAAGTAAATACAGTGGTATCTCAAGTCATGAATTGGATTCTTTCTATAACTCTGCTCACAAACTGAATTATATGAGAACAGAATGAAATTTGATGGTTAGATTCAATGCTGACCTCATGGGGAAATGTGATTCAGTTCTTGTCCAGTTCACTTTGCAACCAGAATTGTAGAGAGAATTAAGTTCATAGACCGAGGTACCACTGTACATTATAAGAAATGAAGATTACAAAACAACATTCCTCATGGAACATAGACACAAAAATTCTCAATTAATAATTAACAATATACAAAGTAAATAATACATCACAACCCATGAAGATTTATCCAGGAAACTCATAGTTGCTTCAACACCCAAGAACTAATCACTGTAGCTCACTATAATAATAAACCAAGTAATAAAATATGTATGAAAATCTCAACATATGAAAAAATCTTCTGATAAATCCAAATCCATTTACAATTTTAAAAACTCATTGAACCAGGGATATAAAGGAATTTAATTAACTTGACAAAGGACATTTATAAAAGCCTACAGCTGATACTCTCTCAACAGTGAAATACTGACTGCTTCCTCTGAGCTCACAAATGAGGCAAAGATGTCCTGCATACCCACTTCCACCACATACCACATTTGTGTACTAGCCAGGCAATAAGATGAGGAGGAAAAAGGTCATAAAATAGGAAAGAGAGAAAGTACATTTGATCTGTTTATGGACAACAGGATGTGCTTTTAAAAAATCCTAAAAATTTACTAGAAAAAGAATTCCTATAATTGTTGAGTTGGGAAAAGTCACAGAGTAAAAGGACAATATACAAAAATACGTCTGTTACTAGCAATGATTCACTAGCACTCAGGGTTTTAAAAATCATTTACAATAGCGCCCAAATAAAATGAAATACATATTTCCACAGTCCTTATGTGTGTGGAACATATAAGAACAAGAGGAAAAGTGGGTAGCAGAAAAATTTAAGAAATAATAGGAGACAATGGGATGAATCTCTTGTAAATACAAAGGGGTCTAAGAGATTGAGGACAAGTGATGAAGGGGAGAGGAAGGGAAAGTAAGTGGACCAAAGATAAGCCATGTACAGGAACCTAGTAATCTCAGTGAGTGTAAACCTCATATGCTCTAAACATGTTCTAAGGTTAATAACATTTACAAGAATAAAAATGGGGTGTAGGGCTGGGAGTTTAGCTCAGTGGAACAAGCACCTGCCTGGCCAGCGCAAGGTCATGAGTCTGATCCCTGTTACCAAAAAAAAAAAAAAAGAAGAATGAAAATGGAAAAAGGGAACTAAAGGAGGAAGATGGGAAAGGGGAAGGAAAAAGAAAGGGATTAAAAAAAGAAATAAGCTATATTTTGTACACATACTGTCTCCCCAAAGTGATTGTAAACTGCATGTATTACAAACATGTACTAATAAAAGAAATTAACAATCAGAAAAAGAAAGGACCAACCCAAGGTGGCTCAGTTCATGAAGGGATGGCTCTGCTTGACAGTACTTCCAACTACACAGGAGTCACTGCCAGACTCCATGTCACCCTTCCTTGTCCGCCCTGGCATGGGGCAGGGCCCTCCAAGCAGTTCTTAGAGCACACATGGTACCAGTAGAAGGCACCAAGGGAGATGGGGCCTCTTCTGGTTCCCATTAGGCACTCTCACCCCAGGATTCCCCCAAGGATTAATATTTTCTAATATTATATTATATTTTTCTTAGTTCCAATTGAAGTTCCAATTGAAGACTAAGTGAAATATGAAATGCTGATTAAAGTGCATGTGTTTTAGAAATACTAAAACATAGCTGGGTGTTATGGTTTGTGTCTAGATGTCCCCTCAAAGCCTCATGCAGTCATGAGTGGTGGGCTTTTTAGAGACAGCTGAATCTATAATTTGTGAATGGTTTATTGTCTAGTGCTGGTAATGATGGTGTGAGTGTTACACCTGTACCAGACATGGTAACCTGCATATACTATGAGAGAGGGAAAGAGGTTGGCTTCCTCTTTTTGCTCTGGTGCTTTTGCTACCTTCCGCCACCAGGAACTGTTGCCCTTCTGCTATGTGCAATCTGACTTGGAGCCAGCCAATTATGGACTGAAATTTCTACAAACTGTGAGCTAAATAAACCTTTCCCTCTTTAATTTTGGGTGTCAGATAACTAAAACATTGGGTGTGGTGTACACACCTATAATCCCATTACTCTAGGAGGCTGAGGAAGGACAATTACAAATTCAAGCACAGTATGAGCAATTTAGGGACTTAGCAAGGCCCTGTCTCAAAATAACACATAAAAAGGGCTGGGTTATAGCTGAGTGTAAAGTCCTAGGTTCAATCTCCTGCACACACACACAAAAAAGGACAGGCTATCTATGAATTTGCTCCTATATGATCTGGGGTGAGCAGTGGTGTCAAGGTGGCCAAGGGATGACAGTGTGGGGAGCAAACGATGTAGGTCAGCCAGTATCAACAATTAACAATCTGTGCTATGTGATGAATACATTGGTCTCATTATACAGTTCTCTCCACTTTTGTAAGATTTGAAGTTTTCTTTGATAAAAAAGTGATTAAAAATCATTAAAAAGAAAAAAAACATGGCATAAGAATAGTCACACTATGGTCAGTTGATTTTCAACCAGGGGTCCACAGCCACTCAGCAGTCTTTCAACAAACAGGCCAAAACAACTGCATGTACACAGAGAATGAAGCTAGACCCCCACCTCCTGCCATATGACAAAATAACAGCCAGGCATACTCATGCATGCCTGTAATCCCAGTACCAGGGAGGCTGAGGCAAGAGGATTATCATGAGTTTAAGGCTAGCTGGAATGACATAGTGAGACCCTGTTCAAAAAACAAAAAACAAACAAAAATAACTCAATATTGATGAAAGACCTGTACATAAGAGCTAAAACTATGGCACTCTCAAAGATAGGATAAATCTTCAGGGTCTTAGATTTGACACTGATCTTAAACCTGACACCAAAGCACAAGTAACAAAAGAAAAACGTGGATAAATAAACTTCATAAAATTAGAGTTTTCTCCAAAGGATACCACTTAGAAAAAGACAACCCATAGGATATATATGGTTAGGATATATATAATAAGAGTCTAATATCCAGAATATACACAGAACTACAAGTCAGCAACAGAAAGACAAACAACCCAGCTAAAACATGAACAGAGCACTTGTGCAGACATTTTCCCAATGCCAATGGTGAAGGCTGAGCATGCAGTCACAAGGGAGCACAAGTATGAGCCACAGACCGGCAATCCTCACACTTAACACCAGGATAGCTACCATTTGAAAAAGGCAATTAACAAATGTCAGTTTGAATGTGGGAAAAGTAGAACCCCTGAGCTTTTCTGGTGAGAATGTAAAATAATACAGCGATTGTGGAAAACATCTTAAACATCTTTGATGACTCCTCATAAACTGAACTCAGATTACCACATAACCCAGGGATTCTCCTAGTTATGATCACAAAAGCACAGATAGCACCTGTTCAAACAAAGTCTTCCTCACAAATACTCATTTACAATAGGAAAAAATGTAAAACAATCCAAGAGTCCATAATGAACAAACAAAATATGGTTCATCACACAATGGAATATTCCTGAGCCATAAAAAGGAAAGGGGCATTCACTGACACATGCCACAACACAGGAAAATCTTGCAAACCTTACTCCCCATGAAAGAAGCCATACCCAAAAGGTCACATATGCCCCCCACTTCCAAAACATCCAGAATTCATAGTAACAGACAGGTCACTGGTTGCCAGGGAGTGAGGGGTGATGGGCAGTGCTGCTGATCACTGATGAGGAAGTTTTGGAACTAGAGGTGCTCACTGCACATCTTCAAAAACCTCTGTTCCCTTTTAAATAATTAATTTTATATGGATTTTACCTCAGTGAAAAGACACATAACATACACATTTACCTATAAATGTAGATACTTCTTCAATGTTGGAAGATTGGGAAAGGCAAGAGGTAAACTGCTGCCTGGTGCAGATTTTTTGGAGAAGAGACTGAGAAAGGCTGGAAGCCCTGTGCAGAGCTGGTGGGGGTCCAACAGGGTTAAGTTGAAGGGGATGGTGCCCAGAAGAAGGAGACAGGAGGGCCTGGGTGGACAGGCAGGTGAGAAAGGGATGGGGTCACCTTGGGATGGATGAGTGTGGATGACACTCCCAGAGGCCTCACTCCATCCCCGCTCTCATCCAGTCAGTGCACATTCAGGGAAACCAGGTTGAGCATGTGGCAGCTGACGGCCAGTACACAAGGCTACCCCATGGGGACCACAAGGCCTTCTGTCTTAGACAGGAAGCACCCGAGCTGCACCCAGGCACGGCCTGGCTTGTGGACAGGCCAGTGACGTTCCCAGCATGGAGAGGGGCTGGCACAGCACAGCATGAGCACCTCCCTCCAGGCCAGAGAATGTGACCTGGATGATGCCAACCCACACAGCCCAGTGGACTCCAGCCAGGTTCACCCAGGGGTGGTCCTTAGGAGCATGGGCAGGAAGATGAAGGGACAGGCACTGACTGTTCTACTCTCCTACATCCCAAGTCCTCCTCTCATACTCTCCTCCGCCTCACACACAGCCACTCACTAGCAATCACTGGGCCTTCAATGACAGGCCACAAGCTCATCTGCTCAGTGTGGGGAACACTTTTTACCCCTGTTTCTGCACAAAGCACAGGAACTAAAGACACTGAGCTCTTCTCCTGCTGAGGGGGTGAGGAAGGACCCACCGCACCCCCACAGCTATGGTCCCCAGATTCTGGTCTGGGTCCTGAGCAAGATGAACCAACAGCAGGGGTCTACTTGGCCACACAGGCCAGAACCCTACAGACCCCCCTCCAAGGTGTAACACAGGATGCTTGCAGAGGCCCTTCTCTGCCTCAGAGGCCATGGGGACACTTCAAAGATATGGTCCCTTCCCACAAGCTCTCTGTGGCATAAGCCAGGGCTTCTCTTGCAGCCAGAAGCTGGACTGTGGCCTTGGTGCCAACCCCTGAATGCCCCCAGGGTAAGGCCTGAACAGCTCAGGGGCCTCCCCTGTTTCCCGGGGGCTTGCCCAAAGGTAAGCTGACTGCATGGCTCCAGGAAATCTAAATTTTTAAAAGGCTAAGGCAATACTTGTTCATTTTAGAAGATCCAGGTAAGTGGAAAACAGAAGAACCATTCCCTAGGCAACAGACTGCCCCACTCCATCTTCTCTCTACTCCTGAATTTCTCTACTCCTGAATCTACTCCTGATCTGGCACCATAAGGAGTTCTTGCCTGGCAAATGATGCAAATGACATCCAGCACCTAAGGTGTGGACAAGTTGGTATCCTCAATGTTCACATCTACAAGAAGGTGGCATGGCCACCTGGTTGCCCACTTTCCCATGGACTGGACAGCACATCACCACAAGGTCCTTGCTAAGGCATTAACTGCCCCAAGTCTGCCTGGGGTCAGACTCAGAAGTCTCTGCAGGTACACACAAGGTCCTCAGGGTGGGCAAGGGCAGAGGTGGATCAGTCTTCACCTGGAGTCTCCTGCTGAGAGTCACCAGCCAAACCTGGAGAGGACGCTCAGCCACACAAGAGGAAACCTCAAGGCCAGAGCCTCGCTCGTCCCACCCCATAATGGCGCTCAGAGTGGCCACAGCTGGGCAGGCCCGCTGGACCCGGACTGTGGAACCAACCCGGAAACAGGCCTTTGAGGAGGGACGCAGGAGCTGAACTGGGTTGGGAGAGAAGCGTCCTCAGGGGCCAGTCACAGCCATGGCCGCTCCCCAACGTGGACACAAGGCAGGGCCCAGGCCCCGGTCTGCATCATTCACACTGGGGTCCGGCCAAAGTGCCCACGACCTGGGAGTCTCGTCACATTAAAACTTTAAGGGGGAAATGGCTCTGGTGCCACTGACTGGTCAAACTCCTGGAGCTGTGGACTCCCTCGAGGTGTGACCCCACAGAGGGCGTTTTCCCACCCCCACGCTGCCCAAGGCTCCAAAGGGAGCTGGGCCAAGAGCGGAGGGCACGAAAGCCCCATCGGCAACTGGGCAGAACAGAGGAATCTGCACTGCGGGACTGGGAAACCGAAGACCCAGAGCAGTGAGAGTGGACCAGCTTCCTCCAAGGTGCTGGGTTAGGTGAGAAGTCCCCGTCTGACCCCATGGAGCCCGCCCCGTCCAGTGGGGCGTCGGTGTCGGGCTGGGCACCGCGCAGAGCCCGACCGCACTTACCCGAGGCCGGCGGTGCGGAAGCCGAGCGCCCGCGGAGAAGCCGCGCACCGAGAGCGGTGGCCGCGCGGCTGTCAGCCGCATCCCAGGGACTGGGTGGGGCGGAGGAGGCGCCACCCCGGCCTGCGCCACGCCCCGAGCGACGGCAGCGGCAGGGGGCGCGCGCGGATCAGTCCTGCCGCCACAGTATCGGCGCTTGGATGGGGTCCCTCGTACCCACCGTCGGAACCCCGAAGCTCCTCTGTCCCCTGCGCCACGAGCCCGCCCGCGACTCGTTGGTACCAGTCCGGGTCCCTCGCACTCTGAGCTACACAGTGCACCCAAGAATGGGTAGCTCAGGGAAACACGGGTTCCGCTCCCTTGCTCCATAAAGGCGTTTTGGGAACCACATGGATTGACATTTTTGCAGAATCTGGCCATGAACTTCTTAGGAACGCGGCATGCACCACACACGTTAGGTCTTGTGCGACGTCTCCATTGGAGCTGCTCCAGGCTCCCATGGCGCAGTCGAGGTCTGGGCACCTCGACTGAGATCCTTCCCCTGGTCGGTGCCTCACTCACGCCTCCCTCTTTCTAACCCACAGGTCCTCCAACCCTCCCGCCTTGGGCCCTCCCTCTTTTGCCTTGGCGGCCACCCTGATTTTGATACTCCCTTACCCTGGGGAGGCTCTGGCACATGCACCCTCTAATGTACCTGTCCAAGTCTGAAGGCCCTAAAGGTACTGAGCCCGCGCCTCCAATCTCTCCCAGCCCAGGTGTAGTCCCTGCCAGTCAGTCCCTAGCATCCTGGTGTCTACACAGCCCCTGCAGAACCCACCAGGCTCAGAGCAAGATCCTGTTTGCCTACTGTCCTCTCCTCTAGACGCTCCCTGGAGAAACTCAAGGCGTTGGTACTTGCTGCCTGCTCAGGAATGCGCCCTTCCTCCGTGTTCATCTGCTGATCTGTTCTCAAAGGCCACCCTGCCCAGCGACCTTCCCAGTGGCCCTCTTGTTGGCCCTATAGGTGAAGACAGAGGCCACTCTGTCCCCTCCAGATTGAACTGGTTCATGTTAGTGTTTGACCGGAGACAACGTGCAGCTGTAGTACTGTATTTTTGAAATATTTAGTTGTATCTTGATTCAATCTTTGTGAAGCAAATTATGCAGAGAAAAAATTGTTTCGATATTCCTGAAGTTACTGGTAAAATTTAATTTCTTTTTCACTTTTCAAAATGTCAATGATTCCTGTAAATTTTTGCAAGGAGCATGTGGTATTCCTGTGACCTGCCAGGGAGGGATGTGGAGGTGGTGGTCCTGGGGTGTTGCAGGGAGCTCAGGCCACATATATGTACTCACACCCCTGGGTCATGCACAGAGAATTTGCAGACACTTCTGGAACCACCATGCTTTCCAGAAGGAGCACACCCCTTCTTTACGGCATTAACTCCCTAGTTGTGGTGTTTTCTGCCCCCAAGCTGTCCCAGAGTTCAGAGAAGGGGCTGGGCATTTTGTCTGGCAGTTCCCAGCATTCAGCAGCTGAGACGCTGTCCCATTTGCCCAGCCTTAGCAGCAGGGACCTTCTCCCAGCAGGTGTGCTCTAGGGGTAGTTGCGTACCCTCAGCCCAAGTTGTTCCGTGGTAGGTTCTAGGGCTTACAGGCAAGGTGGCAGCCATACAAGAAAGCAAACACAGTTACAGGGGCCCTGTGGCCAGACATGCCTGGGAGCTGCAGAAGTCCTAGAAACTAGGACAGGGGTCCTAGAAACTAGGGGGAGGGGTCACCTGGTAGCTGCTTCTCTAGGGAGGCCCGAGTGCAGCTGGCAGGGCTACAACAACATTAAACCTACTCTGCAAGGAGATGAGGCAGGAAGTAGACCAGTAACCCTAACCGTAAGCCTAACCCTAACCTTGGGAGAGTCAGTAAAATGCAGCTCAGGGGTATTCTGAAACAAGGATCTTGACAATGGTGACTGGCAGTGGGCAGGAACCATGCAAAAGCCAGGAAGGGCTCCTCCTTGTGGCATTTGTTTCTCCCGTCCACCTCCCAGGCATCTTAGTATCGCCCATCAAGAACAAGAAACAAAGGCTTGTTTCATCAGTCTCCTCACCCAACACACCACAGGATCAAAAGGGAGAGAGGGTGAGATGCCCATAGGGAGGGGCGGAGCCCACTGCCCCATGCAGTGAGCTCCAAGGGCCCTGCAGAGCCCAACCAGCTGGGACCTAGCCAAGTGGCTGCCCCTGGTGACCCCTCCCCTGGGGACTGAGCCAAGCTGTAGGCTGTGACCTGGGGGCTTGGCGCCTCAGCCAGGACACAATCCTGGTAAGAAGGGCTGACCCACCCAAAGCAGGCCCACATTTCACCCACACACAGTAACCAGGAGGAAGCCATATCAGGGGACAGGGGTCACAGCACAGAGCACTGCAGAAATGTCAATATCATCATTGCCAGCATGATGTCTGATGTCTCCCCACTGCTGCCTTGCTGAGAATACCAGGGTTTCTTTACACCTTTCATCATCCAAATCCCTCTCTAGCCCAGGTCACTGCCCACCCTGCAGAACTTGGAACATCTATACCCAAAACCCAGAGCAGCACATCAAAGGTTTCCAGAGGTGGAAGAGGGTGAAGGAAGTGTGTACAGAGGTTGTTACTGACTTATTTCCTTTCCTGTGTACCCTCAGTCTGAGTGATGACTCGTTTGCTCAGTCTCCCCACATCCTCTCACAGCTCTGTGACTTGGTGTCCAGAGTCAGAGTCTCTGAGTCCTCTCTCCCAGTTTTCCTGAAAGATCTTCCTTTCTTGTTGGGTGGGGGAACACACCTTCAAGAAACTTCCTAAATACATGAACACAGCAGAAAAATCTCCAAAAAGTCCAACAGCTGGGCCTGGGTGAAAGATAGTGCTTTCCTGAGGCTGGTTTCCCCTGTAGGTACTGGCAACAACCACTGACCTGATACTGGTCTCCTGTGATGTCCCCTGGTTTCAGTGGCACTGGGGTCTCCTCTAATCTTGAGCTGTTTTTTGCCAATGTGACTCAGTGTGGCTATCACCTGTGTACTGGCGTGGGCACTCTGTAGACCTCCAAACTGCCCTTAGTTCCAAAAAACCTTTCCCCTTTCATTTTGAAAATCTATTCCTTATAACTTTTTTAACCTTTTCCTTTCCAGAAATTGTTTCATTATCTTCTTTCTTCTCATTCTGTGACTCATAGAACCCAGCCATCTTTGTTAATGGATGCAGCACCTTTGTATATCTCTCTGAGCTTTCAATTATAGTTTTCAGATGTCCTCCTGGTCTCTGAACCGTCTCTTCTACAAGCACAACGTGTGCTATGTGGCTTGTTGGTGGGTAGATTTTCCTCTGCTCTTATGTGGCATCTGTGGGGCTTCCAGGGTAGCTACTTTCTAGGGAGGCTTCCTCTGGCTGCCTTCCTAGATAGGTGGGGACTGACCTTGCAGGACACAAAAGTTTCCCTCTTCACCACTTGATTCTGAGGCTACCAGGCTTCCCAGGACCTCTGCCTTCTGAGTCAGAGGCAGGTTCTCAGAGGTTGAATTTGTGTTTCTCTGTGCTATTGGAAGGTGACTTCAGAAGAAAACTGCCATCTTAAAACCTCCTTAAAAACTCACTCCTTGGGAGCAAGTTTGAAATTAGAGCAGTTCTGTCCAGCCAGATTAATCTTGGGTGAAACCTGGTAGGACAGAACACAGCTTGGAAATACCTTCCCCATCCCAGGGAAGGTCCAAGTCCCAGCCTAACCACTACTTGTCATGAAACCTCATGATTCACCTACTTATCAGTAAAGCAGGCAAATATACATGACTGGAGCACAATAATAGACAAAAATACTTAACATTAGTGTCCAAATTTTCAATGAGGCTTGCAAAGTAAATCAATGTGAAAGAACAAACTTTTCAAATGGTGCAAAGATAGTTGGATATCCATATAGGAAAGAATAAAGTTGAGCCTTAATTCCATACAAAAATAAAAATAGGGTCAAGGATAAAAATATCAATAAACAAACAAACAAGAGCTAAAACTATAAAACTCATAGAAGAAAAACAGGGAAACATGACATTAGATTCTTGGATGTAATATGAAAAGCAGACAAAAAGAAAAAATACATAAAACTGACTAAAAATACGGAAACTTTTGTGAATCAAAAGACACAATCCACAGCAATTCATAAACTGGCATAGTGGCACACATCTGTCATCCCAGCACTCTGCAATGTTGAGGCAGAAGTGCAAATTTAAGCCTAGCCTTACAACTTCATGATAGTGAGGCCCCATCTCAAAAAAAAAAAAAAATATATACATATATATATACACACACACACACACACACACACACACACATACATATATCAGTGTAACCAACAGCCTTGGGTTTAATCTCCAGTACAGGAGAGGTGGGGGACTCACAGAAAGGGAGAAAATACTGCATTGGGATTAATAACCAGAATGCACAGAGATCCTTCAACTCAAAATCAAAAAGACTGACAACCCAATTTAAAAATGGGTAAAGAGCTTGAACAGAGTATCTCCAAAGATATGTAAAATAAATGGTCAGTTAACATGTGAAAAAAATAAAGTCACCAATCATTAAGGCTATGCAAATAAAAAACATGATACCATCATGCACCTAGCAGAATGGTTAGTGATAGAGGGAGGAGAGGAAAAACGAAAACTCTAATGTTGAGAAGGATACAGACATTAGAACTCTTGTACACTGTACATTGTAAAATGTACAATGCTGTGGAAAACAGTTTAGCAATGTCTCCAAAAATTAAACACAGAATTTACCATATGATCTAGCAGCTCCACTTAGAGGTATATAACCAAGATTTGAAAGCAGGGTTTTATAGAGCTACTTATATACCCATGTGCACAGCAGCATTATTCACAAGAAACAAAGGTGGAAACAATCCAAGTTTCCATCAGGAGAAGAATGGATAAACTGTGGCCATCTATACAATAGAATATTACTCAGTCTTTAAAAGGAAGGAAATTCTGACACATGGAACAATATGGGAGAAATGTGGACATCACACTCAGTGAAATAAACCAAAACCACTCATGTGAGGTTCAGCAGCAGTCAGATTCACAGAGATGGGAAGCAGAAGGTGGTTTCCAGGGACTGGGAGGGGAGGGCAGTTGGTATTTATTTATTTGTTTATTTTAGGTACCAGGAATCAAATTCACTACCTTGCGCTTGCCAAGCAGGTGCTTGTGCTGCTGAGCTCAACTCCTGGCTGGCAGTTGGTATTTAATGTGAACACTCTGTTTTGCAAGCTGAGACAGTTCTAGAGGGGTGGTAGTGGCTGCACAACAAAATGCAGTTAATGCCACTAGGTTGTACATTTAAAATGGCAAATTTAAGCAATTTTATCAGACACACATACATTGGTGGAAACTTTCACCTTCACCAAGTATCTGGGGCCTCTGGTGTGGGATCAGATATGAATCAAATAACCACACACTCACACTGGCACAAACTGCACTTAATGCTAAGGGAAAGCCCAGGAGTTCTCTCCTATTCCACCCACCTTACAGTGCAGAGAGAGGCTCTGCAGCTCAGGGTCAAGGAGGCAGGAAGGCAGGAAGACTTCATGACCTGCATTCTGGAGAATGAGCCCACAGCAGGAAAAGTGGGTGCCACATCTGCTTGCCCACTAGCCTCTCCCAAGGGGTGACTGTGCCCCACCCACTCCCCTCCTTGCACCTGACATACATCCTCACCAGGACAGTGGCCAAGGAGGGACAGCTGTGACAATTCCCTTGTGTAGGGACCTCTGAGGGAATCTGGGTAAGAACCCAGAGCTTCAAGAAGCATCTCCATTTCTAAATTAAGATGTACCAACCTTCAGGCACACCTGCCATGTAGCAAGAGAGTGGGCAACTCCAAGAACCTGACTGAGGACTAAAGGTCCCAGGTGGCCTGGCCTCCCTGAAGCCACCTCAACTGTGTGTCCACATTATTGCCAGCTCTCTATTCACTCCATCCTAACAATGAACCAAAAGCCACAAAGGACACAAGGATTTCTGCAACTTCCAACAGAAACTCAGCCTTCTCCTGGATCCTGGAGCAGCTGGCATGTCCACACTGCCCCCATGTGGCTGAGGCTGTGGCCAAGCTTGGCCACCAGGAAAGGCACAAGTGACCAGCTGTGCCTGAAGATGGATTTGTGCTGTGCAGCTGAGTGGCACTTACTTTCTTCAGGTGGATATCTTCTCACCTTGGGCCCTTCACTCCTGGCAAGTCACCTGCCTTTACAGGTCCTCGAAATAGTGGTGATGTCTGTACCCCACAGATTGAAGCCCTAGTCCACTCTACACTCAGCCCACAAGTCCAACTCCTGAAAGCAGCTGAGCTCAGGTCCTGAGCCCAGGCCTAGGTTTATTTCTTCACAATGCTTCTTGACAAGCATTGGACCCTGGTGGAACCTGTATGGCCAGGTGTATAGTACAAGTACTAAGCTTCTCAGATGAGTGGTACAGTATGTGGGTACATGGTAGAAAAGCTTCACCTTCAGGTGAGTGGCGTGGGTAACTTCAGGTATGTGGGACAGGAGTATGATAGATGCTCCATGCTCAGGTGTGCACAGATGCCACCCTCACACATGTGGCACAGGTATAGTGATGGAGATGCTTCACCTCTTATGTGTGGTGCAAGCACTCACAGGAGTATGGTAAAGACAAGATATAAACATTGGCATAAGTGCATGACAGAGGTACTCCATTCTCAGATTATGGTACACATGCTCAGGTATGTGGTACAGTACACACAGATGCATGCTTCATGTATGCACAGGCACAGCTGATGGCAGGGAAATGAGACTGTTCACTAGGCCTGAGGCTGGAGGAGGAAGAGCACTTCCACAGGCTCCTTGACAGCCTAGGGGTGGGTGGGAGCCAGGGAGGGAGTGAAGTAACAAGGGCCTTAGCTGGAACTTCACTCTAGGTGCTGGTGAGACCAATGGTGGCATTGCTGAGCACTGACCTCACTTAACCAGGATCATCTACTATTCTGTGTCCAGAAGGGACCCAGCAGGGACATACATGGAAATCCTCAGAGCCCCATGCACTCACCATATGCCACTTGGTGACACAGCCCAGGGACCTCAGCACCCATGCCATATGATCCTGCCAATCACAAATACCAGAGAGAGGCCCTTGGGGCCATGGCTCAGCCCCAGTCAGCAGATACTCCAACATTCCCCACAGAGCCTCACTTGCTGCTCACTGGTACCCACTGAACCCAAATGTCTTCAAGCCTCTCTCCCAGAATCTAAACCTTACCTCCTTCACCTGTGCCTTGTTGATATGGGCTTCTGTGTGTGGCCCTTGCCACTTGTCCCCTAGCTGTCCTACTGGTCTGGGGGGGACATATCTTTGGGGGCATGTGCATCTCAGCTGGTGGGCGTAGGGATGCTGTGAAAAACTGAAGGCAGACACAAGTCTGTACCATTGCTTTATTGCTCATGTTGCATATTCCAGGGAACATGATTTCTTTTTTTAAAAAAAGTAAGGCACATGAAAAGCCTCTGTGCAAGTTCTGTATTTTTAAGTCCTATTGGCTAATAAAAGCATTTCCACTGCACAACTGAAGATGTCTACAAAAGCATGGGGTGCACTTCCCCAAGCCGAAATCTGAGCCTTGACTGCGTCTCGCCACATGGCACAATGAGCCACAGTCCAAGTCTGTTATGACAGCAATGCAGCTACTACAGCAATGCAAGAGCACATATCAGTTACTCACATATGTACAGCTGGTCCTCCTGTTATCAATTACACAGAGCCTAAGGAAAAACAGCATCTAACTGTCCGTGTCCCATTTCGTGACAGGTAAGGGATTTGGCATTTTCCATCTTCTTGTACTTCTTGGTGCTGGTGTTCATGAGGCCCGTGTTATACGATGCTGAAGACCATGGAGAGATACTGCTCATAAGACACCTGAATCCAGCCATCCTGATCTGTGTCATAGCGTCTGAATATGTCTGTCAGCCTCTACAAGAAGAACAGCCATTTATTTATTTATTTTTATTTATTTTTAGACAGGGTCTCACTATGTAATTTAGGCTGGCCTTGAACTAAGTAGCCCAGGTTGGCCTCAAACTCACAATGATCCTCCTGCCTCAGCCTCCTGAGTACTGGGATTACAGGTGTGTGCTACTACATCCAGCTAGAATAGACATTTAGGCTTTATGCTCCAAAGAAAAGTAGTTAGGTACAAGGCACCTAGGAACCCAATTTTAGCAGTAGGCATTTCGTTTCCCAGAGGATGCTGGCTATGGGTACCTGAATACCCATCATAGTAGTGAAGCCCTCTGCCCACACCAGGACAATCCCTGTGGACTGCTCCTCCTGTGGCTCCCCTTACTACTGTGGGCACAGTACAGCTCAGCACTGTAAAGCTGGTCCCACCTGGACTCCTACCCTGGACCCATACTTGGCAAGTGATGGTCAAGCTGCACCCCCCCTCTTGCTCACCCTGCACTTCCCCTCTCACAGTCTGAGAACACAACCAAGCCAAAAGCAGCAATGACACCATGACAGACATGGTTAAGGTAAGTGCAACTTCCAGAGGACACTCAGAAGAGTTCAATGAGAAGTAACAACAGGCAAAGAAATTCCATGTGAGATGGAAGAAAACAGCTCCAGCAGGGTTTGAACACCCCACCTCCCACATGGAACATTTCTGTCTGACAAATGCCAGCACAAAAATAAGCACCTTAAAGCTACATTTTGGTCAACAGTGAACCACATACAGAAGTGGCTGCTTCAGTCTGACTTTAATGTCCCCCAGCCCATGTGTTAAAAGCTAAGGTGATACGAGAGGTGGTAGAACATTCAGGAAGTGGAGCCAATAGGAGCAAGCAGGGCCACACTGGATATGGGGATCTGCTGCCTCAAGGTGAATAGGTCACACACCCCTGTCACAGGTCCAAAGCAACAGGTCAACCAGCCACAGACCAAAGCCTCCAAAATTATGAGCCAAAAGACAACTTTCCTCTTAATAGGCCGATTTTCATTGGAATAGAAAGCTGACCAACACGGTGGCCAAGGTGTGCCAAACTCTGCCCTGCAGGTGTAAGCATGCGCTGCCAGGTACAAGCAGCAGTGACATCCTCCTCCCCCAGTAAGGCATCCCTCAGAATGTGTCCCCTTTCTGTGACATGCGAATGTGTGAGAGAACATTGGTGACAGGTAACTCTAGCTTAAAGACTAATGGGCAGGGCGGGGGCTGCAGCTCAGCAGTGAATGCTTGCCTAGCACATGCAAGGCTGTGGGTTCCATCCCCCATCCTGCCAAACAAAACAAAGAATGAAGAGTGTACGTTCTCTTCATGTTTTACTTTTTTGCCCAAGATTTCTATAAGTTTTCATGTTATTTTTATAACAATTTTGAAAAGGCCTTTTCCTTTTTGGAAAAAAGCAAATGAAGACAAACATTTTTAGGCTGTCAGGTTCACCCCACAGGATACTGCAAGACAGCAGCCCAGGGGATAGGAGACTTCCTCATGGAACTTGACTGTGTGAGTGTGGCTGTTCAAAGTACACAGGAGAAACTTTTGCATATGGAGAAATGTAGGAATCAAAAGTTTACTTATGGGATACATAAACTCTAAAACTCTACAGCAAGTCAGGCATAGTCCATAAAGAAATTTCACACTGCACCTCTTTCTAAAGTGTTCAGAAAAGCCTCATCTCAGAGAACTATGGGCAGCAAGGACCAAACCAGGCTCTTCCTACTTTGAGATTTGACATTTGAATGCTACAGATTCCACAGTCAGTGAAGAACAGGGTCTGATGTGTCCAGATTTTTTTTTTTTTTTTGGTACCGGGGATAGAACTCACAACCTCCAGCTTGCCAGGCAGGCCTTATGCTACTGAGCTAAATCCCCACCCCCAGATTCATATTTATCTACATAATAGTTTATTTATTCTGAGCGTCACTCGAGCAAGCATCATGTCAAACAGTGGCTTCTTATTTGCATAAGATACACATCTGTTTACCTGTTTTATATTGACTTTTTTACTTACAATGTTGTATTCACCTTTGATGTTAGTTTCTAATAAAGCTGAATAGTAAATTCTGGTTATTTTCTTTTAGTAATTCATGTTTATTTTATTTGTGAAAAATAACCTACAATTTTGTACTAAAATCTATAAAAACTCTTACTGTAAATACATTAGACATGACTTCTATACTTCTCTGGAACTCAGTGATAGTCTTTTACAAATAAAAGGGACACACTTGAAACACTGAAACGGAATAGGAAGGAAATACCAAAAGATCTGCAAAAGGCAAAACTGAAAAAGAAAAATGTTAGCATATCAGAGAGGAAAAGCCTGTGCTATGAAATGGAAAGACAAAAAAAGACATATCCTTACTGTCAACTATTCACAAGAGAGAAATGACAGAACTTGAACAAAAAAACTAAAAAAAATTCCAGTAATTGTCAATGACTATAATTCTATGGTTAGTGTTGAAAGAGTTAACCAACATATAACAAGCTATCCTATAATCAAAAAGCAAGAAAAAAAATTACTATAAAATATTTGTGTATCTTCTGGACCAAACAATATGAAACTTGTTTGTTATTTATTTGAAATAATGGGATTCACAAAGTCATTTATAATTAGATCTAACTAAATGACTGAAAAATACAGGACAGTGAAATGCCAACCAGGATGTCCATCATCAACATCCTCACCATGTTTAGTGAGTAGATGTTTTATTGAAATCCTATCACCCACAGACAAGAAAAGCTGGCCAACATGACAGTGTGAAGTGTACTGTTCAAAGACAGACAAATGCAAAAAGAATTTGAAAAGAGACTAGATCCTACTGTCTAGATTGTAATGTTACGTTGTGCGAATGTTTTAACACATACCATACACAGAAAAATTACTGTCATTTTTATATTTCTTGTTATATTATAAAAATTAACAAAAAACACAATTTTTGGTCATCCTGTATTTAAATAATTGGACTGGCAAGTGGTTGAGGAAACCATAAAGCACTGTATAGTAACTAGCAGGCAAAATCAGAGAAAGTCCATTTTTACCGATTGTTTAGTTGGAAAAATAATCTGAGAACATTTTACAAAACCCTACACTACTTCTAAAAACCTAGTGTTATCCAAAGACAACAAAGTGTGACCTCAGCCTGGGTCCAAATGACATAAAGATTTACCTTTCAGAGACAGATCCTACTGAAGCATTTATAGAGAAAACATTTGCATGCCATAAAACAGAGTCTGCTTCAGTGATGGGGTGGCATGCAGCTGTGAGGAGGTGCATATGTAACTGATCTGAGCTCACATTAATGAATCTGAACATTATCCTGCCTCTCTGCTGCTAGGTTTTTTTTGTTTTGTCTTTTGGGGGTTGTTTTGTTTTGTTTTGTTTTTGAGACAGAGTTTCACTAAGTAGCACAGGCTGACCTCAAACTCACAGAAACCGCAGCTGCCTCAGCCTCCCAAGTGCTGGGATTATTACCATATCCAGCTCCTGTTTCTGACTGAAATTTTTCATAGGTTTGATCAATCCACCCCATTTCCAAAGCTTAAACCCACAAAAACTGGATCTCTACCTAGAAACAGCAGTAAGGCCTGCATGGAGCCAGGGAGTGGTGCTGTGAGAGCCACATATTGCTCCCGGCAGAGATGTCCTGAGGGCAGGGATATACTGAGGCTTGTGTGGTCCTCTGAATATCCTGGAGCAGTGGTGGTAAACCTATAACACACGTGCCACAGCAACATACAGATCCCTCTGTGGGCACGCAAGCCAAGTCACCCCAGCACCGCACGAGCAGCTAAAGATCAGATAACAGTATGTGACAGGGACACAGAAAGGAGTGGCAGTGCCAGGCAATGATGTCACCAGCCAAGACACTATCCGTAACTCATCAGCTTATTCAAATTTAATTGTAGTGCTGACCATTTTTGATAAATAAGTGGGTTTTGGGTTGCAGTTTGGGCACTCACACGTTCACCACCACAGTCCTAGAGTTGCTTAGAGAAACCTAATCACAAATGCAGTAACACCTGATGCATGAGACTGCTGTTTAACTTTTTCAATGAGTAAAAGGTGTTACAGTATAGCAATAAAAAGTATAGTACAGCAAATACATAAGCCGGTGAAGAAATTATTACTAGCAAGGATTACTTACTGCACATGCCAGACTCTTCTAACCAGTGGCAGTGAAGGTTTACACCAGCATCACTGTAAACATGTAATACCTGGTGCTATGATGTCATGACAATGCCAATGTCACCAAGAGACAGAAACTTTCCAGCTCATTATAATCTTTTGAACACTACTAGAATGTCATTTTGTGGTGCATGACTGACTTTCAAGAGTAGAAGTAACACTACTGTTTATACTTCAGTTAACAGAACTAGTTATTTCTCCAAAGATAAGACTCGTTTGAGGGGGAGCAGGTATTTTGAGACAGGGCTTCACTGTCTAGTTCAGGCTGGCCTTGAACCTGTGGCAATCCTCCTGCCTCAGCCTCCCAAGTTCTGGGATCATAGCCATGTGCCATCATGCCTGGCTTGAGACTGTTATAGGCTCCAAAAACTAACTCTAAATTAGCCTGATCTGCTGATACGAGGCCAAGTGCCTACTCTGATGGCCACCCCATTCCAGCTCCACTTGGCCTCCATGGCCACGACAAACTCACAGGACACCACTGTCACCTGCAGGACAATGCAGCCTTGGATGAAGTCATCAAAGGCGATCTGCCCTCGTCCTTGTCTGTCAAACTTGCGGATGAGGATGTCGTGGAACTGGTCAGAGAGCCGGTAGCCTTGGAGAAGAAAG
The DNA here is from genome assembly GCA_004027455.1 of Hydrochoerus hydrochaeris. NCBI lineage: Eukaryota > Metazoa > Chordata > Mammalia > Rodentia > Hydrochaeridae > Hydrochoerus > Hydrochoerus hydrochaeris. The sequence continues at coordinate 126,501 of PVLA01005925.1, forward strand.
ATCAGAGTCAAGAGAGCTGGCAGGTTGCTGGTGCTCGAGTTCTCCCTCCCAAGACCCCACAGCCTAACCGCAAACGACAGCTGGGTGGAAGTAAAAGTGCAAATTTGTTCAAATACATTCTGAGAACCAAGAGTGGCTTACATTAGCTTAAAATAAATTTACATTTCCAGTACTATGATGTGACCTATTTGAAGAACAGTATCACACCTTGCAAGGGCAAGCCACCACTGTCCTGTCGTTTGCCGTGAGCTCATTGCTTATTTAGGCTGCACTCACTCCATGCTGTGTACACAAAAGTCACCTCTAGGGCAGCCAGGCTTGGTGTCCTGATCTCAACCTCAACCTCAAAATTCTGAATGACTCTACCCAGACCATTCATTACCAAAGAATACTTTGAAAACTAAAGTATCACAGAAGTCTCCAGTTAAACAGATGCTGTCTTGAGGAAAAGGGCTAACAGATGAGGCCTCCCAAATACATCAGGGCATCTGACATTAGGGCATTGGGGGGATAAGGTAGCTCAGAATTATCACTGGGTCCTCAAGTAGATGATTCCACTTCAATCTGCTGCTCATGTTGAGGAAAGTTGTCCAACAGGAGATGACTCTGAAGCCTTGTGGACGCACCCAGTTAAACATCCCTGAAGACACACTGAAGGAGGGTGCATCTACTACCTGTGTGACTGCAGTGTCCTTACTGATTCAGGAGACAAGATCCAGGTGTCAACAGATTTTTACTGGTTTTCAGTCTTGCAGGTCTCACACCTACTGCTTGAGTGAATCTGACAGTTAATTACCTGTATATACACTTAATCATTTTACTGATTAAGACTCAAACATGCCAACATGTTCATAGCACCTTCAGAGTGGCCAGTGAGCTTGTTCCTCAGTTCAGGCACCCATAAACAAGTGAGGGCAGTACAGGACCCTTCTCTTCTCTGTAGGCTAAGAGAAACACAGGACTCCAACTGAAGTCTGAAGAAAGAGCAGGTGGGATTGACTGCCACACCTCCCAACACCTGGCATGTGGCTGGCAGGTCAGGCAGCAGCCCTGACTGAGCCCAGCTCATTGAAGACAGAACCTGGGACACGGTCACAGGCTGCTGCCTGTGCAGGTATAGAACAGACACTGACAGGAGACCAGTGTTGGTCTCCTATCAAAACAGGGCAGGTACAGAGGAGATGGGAAAAAAGACAGAGAATCCAGTCTGATAGACACGGAAGCAACTCCCTGCCTTCTGGACCTAACTTCTCTAATTTTCCTGTCATAGGATGGTGAGAACAAAGGTGAGGCTAGTAAAGGGAATGATAAAAAGCAAACCATGAAAGAAGACTGCTCATTTGAGAGGCCAAAACCTGATGAAAGCAACACCCTCAGCACCCATAGTTGCTCTGCATGCAGGTCACTGAGCTCCCCAGGCCCAAACCATCCAGACCTGGTGTGCTACTGACAGGCTACACTAGCTTGCTGGGGCTAGGGATGGTGCTTTCCATGCCTTCTGTCTCAGACCAATGCTCTGATTTAGAAATACTGCTGCTGACTCAGGTAGCATCTTGCCCTCCACGTAAACCATTTATTCTTCCTCCTCTGGAGTTGCACCATCCAGCAAGATGAGCCATCTGAGCCCAGCCTTCATACAGCAGCCAAACCATGACTCCATCAGGTGAGTCTCAGCCCTCTCAGGCCCTCTGCATGATCAGAGTGAGAAGAAATGGGGACACACCTTGTGTTTCCCTGCTGCTGCCAAGCTTGCTCTGCTAGAGCCCTCAGAAGTGACAATAGTCTCATTGAATGGGGACAGGAATATCTTCTCTATGTCTGCTTCCAGGAACCAAACAGCTCTCACTGATGGTGCAGAGTCCCCTCCCTTTGAACTCACAAGAGGGATGACACCACCAGAAAGCTGTCCCGAAGACACTCCAGGCCTGGGTCACATAGCTGCTGGGCTGAGGGGTCAACACCAGGCCAGACCCCTGACCCACTGCCACCAGCCCCAGGAGCAGCACAGCTGGCAGTCACAGCACTGCCTGAGAAAAACTGGACTGAAATCAGTGACTGAAAAGGATAAACACAACACCAAGCTATGCCTCCAGCTAGCCAACAGCATGGAGGATGAACCTGTGCCTGAGCTTTGCTTGAGCCTAAGTCAGAACAATCATAGAAATGCTGTCAACCTTGTAAAGCAAACAGACAGCATCATAATCTTATGTACAGCTGTATGTCCATATGCTCAGTTACAGAATGAGCGCATGGGGTGGCACAGGCCATGGATCTGCTCCAAAATATTCAGCCACAAATGGGAAGCAAATGCAACAAAGAAACAGGAAATGACTGTAGTAGGTTCATTATGTTCCCACAACAGTCTTCATTATTAAAAACGGAAACTGACTGGGCACAGTAGCACTTGCCTGTAATCTCAGCACTTGGGAGGGGGAGGAAAGAGGATCACTGTGAGTTCAAAGCCAGCCTAAACTACAAAAGTGAATTCAAGACCAGCCTGCATTACATAGTAAGACCTTGTCTCTAAATAAATAAATAAAATACATACATAGACACATACATGTGGATGTAAATACAAACAAATGAAACTACAAAGTTACCAGAGAGGCTGGGTAAGGGAGGGGAAGAATCAGAAGGAGCAGGGGCTTGGGGTGAGGACTGGCCTCTCCTGACCATGCTTCTGTGGGTGAACCAGACTTCAAGCCAACAAACTTCTGGGGGAGGTTATTTGTGCCCACCAGGGTCTCAGGACCTGGCTGCAGGTATTAGAATGGTTTGAATGCATGGAGGATGGATCATCAGACACTATGAATCATCACAAAGTGCCACCAGGACTGGCCTGAGACATCTGTGGCAAGTTCCTTGGCCACTGCTGAGCTCCCCAGGTCACCACACAATAGTCAAGAGTCAAAAATTAAAAGTCAACTTACTAACAATTACCACCAAAAACTTTCCAAAATAATATCCAAGTAGAATGATCATGTTCCTTTCAATGGAGGATAAGGAGAGACAGCCCTGTGAAATCAGGAACCATACACAGGAAGAAACTGAGCAGGACCACTATGAAACTGCTATTCCTCCAGAAAAGACTCAGGAAGAATCTGGCATTGCTCTGCTTGCTTCTGATCAACTATACTTCCTACCGCTGCCACATGCATGAGGATTTCTGGAATGTCCTTGCTCTGCCAGGACACAGAAAACCTGAAAGGCCAAGACTACTGTCTCCACCAGTTCCCAGGACCTTGAAAAGAACTCTAGGGCCTCTATCCTGAAGCAGGATGATACTCCATGACACTGAAGGGATTCATCCAGACATGATTCATAAGCCAGGCCTACTCCCAAGTCCAAGAGCCTCTTGTCCCACTAGGTAGCATTGAGCCCCTCTTATCTCCTGATCAGCCCTGTCCAGGACCAGGGAACGCCCTGGGCCCTAGGGCTACTGTCCACACAGGCCATTCTTGTCACTGTCCCTGAAGACACAGGCCAGCTGGGACCTAAGATAGAGCAAAGTTATCTGCATCCCAAGTTTCAATTTGTAGTGATCCTATCCAAATCCTGGCCCAAAACTGAAAACTACTTCTTGGGAAGATACAGTGCTTCTACCAGTCATATGGACACATTCATAAAGTAAGAGGGAGAGGAAACAGCCACAAGGTATGTTAGAAAAGTAGAAAGAAGTACAGGAGCTGCATTAGCAGTCACAAGAAGTGATGTGCGTTAGGGTAGTATGACTCAAACAAGCCAAGGTATATTAAATCATAACCAATTTTCTAAAAGGCATTTATAAGCAATCTTTTAGGTAAAGCACAAATTTTGGTAATATAAGCCAGATGAACAGAGCACTGAGTGAAATTGTCCCAAACAGACAAAAATCTTGGTGCAATTATAATAACTCTTGGGCTTGTTCCAAATATTTTGGTGTTTACTTCATAAGCAAAAATACCAGCAACAGGTGTTGTGGCTCAGGTCTGTAATCCCAGCTACTTGGGAGGCTAAGGCAAGATGATAGCAAGTTTGAGACCAGTCTGTATAAACTCAGAGAGACCCTGTCTCAAAAATAAAAATAAATAATTAAAATAAAAAGGGCTGAGGGTATAGTTAGTTCAGTAGTACAGTGTTTGTCTGACATGGATATGGCCTTGAGTTCAATTCCTGTAACACATCACCCCCATTCTCAGCTTCCCCTTAGACCCAAGAGCAGTTCTGGCAGCCTTGGCTACACTCTGGACAGGTACTATGAACACTTGTGACAAGCATGGCACACTGCCACACACATGAGCCTGGGAAGGGTGTCCATGTGTGCACATGTGCCGAGCTCACAGGCTAGATGTACTTGAGAATGGGTTCGTATGCTTCCTTTAACCCCAGAAGAGCAAAATTTGGACAGACGGAGAGCTAACCTGGTAACTTACAGAGTCGTTTCCTAGGGTTCCTTTATCATGTATAAAAATTCCATATATTTTGGTATATCGTGCAACAGAAGCTGTTCCACACCATTTTTTCATGTATCCACTTTAAGTTACTTTAAAAGCCACATTCTCAATTTTGACATCAACACACTTCACAAAAGTGAACAGATGATTTGCATAGCCCTTATCTCATTTTGGAGGAAAAACTGTAAAAGATTCCATGCCAAACATAGGCCTGCATGACCTAAATAGGAAACATGAACCTGTATAATGTAAACAGAAATTCACATGGCTGAATTAAAGGTCAATAAGCTGAACAAAACAGAAGGCATTGTAGGGGCCCCTGGGTTCCAAAATGAAATATGCTACACAATCAATACAAGTGAATTACCAAAACCTGAGAGTGCTTGCTTGAGCTCGTTCTTGTCGATCATCCCGGAGTTGTCCCTGTCGTAGGTGCGGAAGACATTCTGCCAATCTGTGACGTACTTCCACACACCCGTAAACTCGCTGAAGTTGACACCAGCTTTGTTCTCCCGGTCAAACATAGCTGAGACAAAGCAGACAACAGTGACAGGTCCCTACTCTATACAGGCTCAACAACAGCGCATGTGCTCAAGTGTTACTGCAGATCTCAGTCTTCCCACATCCAAAACAGTACTAACCTGTGGCTCTAAGCCATGGCTTTGACATACTCATTTACTGAGTAAGTTTGGACCCTAAAAGCCCTGTCCCTTCTGCCAGGGGTCATAGGGAATGGATAACCAGTGCCAGGTCTAAATAACAATAGGGAAAATGGACACTAAGGGCTGTGTGGTAGACTATAGTGACACCATGGTTAAAAAAAAAAAAAAAAAAAAAAAAAGTTTTGCACTGAAGTAGATTCTGGAAAGCAGGGCCACTGTGGGTGTTTCTGTTTCATCAGAAGCAATCTGGGGTGCAGGTTAAGTGTCCTCCACTTTTCTAGCTCCTAATCCTGGGCCAAAGCTAGTTCTTCTGTACCCCAAGGGCTATATATATCTCCTGAGAAAAGTTCAGAACAGTCTTCATGGGTAATGGAAGCCGATGTATTTTAGTTAGAAAAAGATACCATAGACTACTGTCCTGTTAGCTTTAGATTTTTTAAAAAATAAGAGCTGATTTTATGTGGGCATGGTGTTATACACCTACAACTCTGGAAGGCTGATTCACAATTGCTGAGCCCAGCCTGGACAACTCAGCAATTTAGTGAGACTCTGTCTCAACATTAAAAAAAAAAAAAAAAAAAGGCTGGGGAGGGCAACTCAGTGTGATATTCTTGGGTTCAATCCCCTAAAACACAACACAGCACAACACAACTGTGTCATTCTAGCTGCAAACATAAAAAACGTAACTACATATTACTACATACATACAGGCATATTTGCAAAATGGCTATAAAAAACATTAACGACTCAGTCTGAATACTCCTAAGGAGAAAATGATGTACCATTGAGCCTCCTCAGGCCCCAAGGCTGACTGGAGACTGCAGTTAAGATTGTCCATTATAATTCAGTGACATTTCACATGAGGAAATAGTGTTAATATTCCTCCACAACATGCAAAATGAGGCTGGCACCCCAGTGCTGGTTTCCACATCCTTATCTGGGACACAGGCTGCACTGAAGGGTGGACGAGTGACTGTTGTGGCTGGTTCCAACACATGGCCTCACTCCAGCAGGGAGGTGCACTGGAGCCCCTGCCCCAGCCACATTGTCCCCAGGGTCGCACCTCAGCACACTCACACTCTATCCACATACCGTAGCCTGCAACTCTCCGCAGCGTACTACAGAGCTCCAAGACTGTATGGACAATTCACCTTCATAGATTAAAATTTGTACACAACATGGGAGGCCAGATAGGGAACAGCACCTCAGACCTAGGGCTTAGGCCTGCACAGTGAAGAACTGAACTCAAGATTCCATTTTAAAAAGAACCTGGAAGGGAGCTACATCTTGAGAAGAGTAGGCTAAGGAAAATCTAACTCACAGCAAAGCAAACCTTCCAGAAATTGAAGGAACAGCAAATTTTCTTCTGAGATCATAAGGCTGCAGATCCATCTTCTCCAGATCTGGACCTCAAACCCAGGCTAGGGATTCCTGTGCAGCCAGGAAGCACCCATGCTGAGAACCCACACCCTGGCCAGCAGCAACAATGTGAGTCCTTTCTGGAGGATGTACCCTAGCTCAGGCTCTGGCTTGCTGTATGTACTGAGTTCATCCAACCACAAACTCTTAATACAAAGGAAAATTACAAAAATATCAAGGAACTCAGTTGCAGACCATCCTCTCTAGGGCTCAGGGTCATTAGGAACACAGGGAAAGTAGTGTTCATATATGTAGTTTTTCAGAGAAATTTCTACTCAAAATTTAAAAGATATTGTATATAACCTTTAGAGACATAAAGGATGAAATCACAAAAAAAATAAGCAATAAGAGACTATCAAAAATAACCAAATAAGGCTTGAAATTAGAAACTGGAAAACAGATTAAGCTGTAAATTAAAACTAAAGAATCAGTAGGGCACAGCAGCACACACTTGCAATCCTAGCATTGGGGAAGCTGAGGCAGGAAGATCACTGTAAATTCAAGTGCAGCCTGGGTTACACAGTTAGTTCAAGGCCAGACTGAATTGTATGACATCCCATCTAAAAAACAAAAACAGCCAGGTGTGGAGGCGCACTCCTGTAATCCTAGCACTCAGGAGGCTAAGGCAGGAAGATCATTGCAAGTTTGAGACCAGCCTGGGCTACAAAGTGAGCCCACAGCCAGCCTGAACTACATAGTGAGACCCTGTCTCAAAAAGACAAACAAACAAACAAACAAATGCAATGTATACAGAAAAAAGCTGCACAGAAGTAGGGAAAATAGGATGGCAGGGGCCAGGCCCAAGCTGCAGCCAAAGTGGAAATATGCTCATCCAAGCAGCACCTAGGCAAAGCAGACCTTGTCTGTCTGAAGAAATACTTACAAATGATTGACCTGACAGTCACTGGATTAAACGGAGTCCATGTGCCTGAAAACAAATGACACAAAATGACAGTTAAACAGAAGATCATTCCACAGAATTCTGTAAGTGCCAGACCCACAAGTCAAACTTGTGGGAATCACTGCCTGCTCCAGAGCAGAGGTTTTCACAGGGGCCCAGCCCAAGGCTCCAAGAACCTACTGTAACTATGACTCCAGCAGACTCCTATGCACAGCATCATTTGCTACACCCTGCAGGAGCTCCCTATATTCTCCCTATATTCACCACCTAGAACTGGATGTCAGCTCTTTTGCGAGCACCATCTGGGCAAGTTTCAGGGTACAGCAGATATGACAGGGTACAGCAGATATGACAGGGTACAGCAGATAGGACAGATTTTTTGTTTTTTAGATATGTACTGATCTCCCAAACCACTCTCAGGCTGGACACTCTCTAAAACAAGACTCAGGGCCACAGTGTTTCAAACTATGGCACACAGTCCAAGGACAAGGGTGGGAAACCAGGAATGAGCTTCCAGAGAGTGAGGAGGCCATGCTCACATCTTCCACACTTCAAGGGTCACCTTCAAGGCAGGTGTTCTGAGCCTGGGAGCCCGGGACCTTCCAGAGTGTCACCAAGCCCTACTTGTGAAGACGGAAGCAGGTGTTTGCCACAAACTACGCCCTTGGTGTAGACCATCCAGGCAAAGTGGCACAACTCAGCTTGAGGCCCTTGGTCTGAGTCAGACCATTCTAGAATCAGTCCCCAAGGCTGTACAAGGACTAGGCATCCAACAGGTTTTTCTTGGAAACATGACTACTTAGGCAACCCAGCCTGAGAGGCTAACTCAGGAATCAAAGGAATAGGTAGGCCCCAAACTCTCGGATTCATCATGGAGCTATAAACATCATCACCCATAACAGGGCCCATTAAAAAAAAAAAAAAGTAAAAAGGGCCAGGGATTTAGCTCAGCAGCATAAGCACGTGCCTAGCAAATTCGAGGTCATGAGTTTGATCCCCAGTACAAAAAAAGAAAAGAAAGCAAAGCAAAGCAAAGCAAAGCAGAAACATAACCGGGCCCATGTGCAAAAAGTATAGTTACTTCACTGAATGATTATTCTACACAGAATTCTTGCTTATATGATTTGATTTCTCCCAGGTATTTTTTTTTAGGGGGGGTGCCATTTAAGGTGAGAGAGGTTCAGGCTGGGGATTTAGCTCAGTGGCATAAGCGCCTGCCTT